>BMAV01003350.1:0-141862 GCA_019973955.1 Trichonephila inaurata madagascariensis
TAAAATTCATAAATAAAACTAACATTTTTCCACTTTTCACAGTTTTTTTTTCTTCGGAAAAAGTTGAAAATTGCGTCGCTAGACATTCCCCTTCAAATAGTGGTAGCCTTCCCATTGGCCACTCCTGATTTATGTCAATCCATCAATATGTGTGTCAAGTTAATACCCAAAATAAGATAATAACAAATAATTTTAAACCAAAAACTAATTTTCTATTGTGTGTACTCAAAACATCCTCCGTTTCTAATTTCGCTCTGACTTTTCAGTTTATCTTTCCCGGAGACTCTTCGTTCCATCCATTTAGCTCGCTCCTCCATCTCCCGGCTACGAGCACCCTCGGCGAAGCAGAAATGGCACACTTGTTGATCGAGTATCGATCCGAGTCGCCACTGCCCCTTGCTCGGTGGGGAAGGCAACAGGTGCCTCTCATTCTCTGCGTAAGGATATCTTGTCCGAAAGGCTTTCTCACGCTCACTTTTAATCTTGTGGCGCTTTTACGTTACTTTTGCTTTTTATTTATTTATTTATTTATTTTTTCTTAACTGCAATTAAAAGACCAGGATACTTGCATAAGAAGATTTTTCTCAAAAAGTAAATTATAGTTTTAAAAAAAGAACAAAAAAAAGAACATGGGAACGAAGCTGCTGATGAGCTGGCTGGTAGGGGTTGTGATCTCTCTAATCCCAGCTCCACTGTCTTAACCCATTCGGAAATTCATTCCTTCCAAAGAAATAAAATGAATTTGACTTGGCGAAACCCTCCTGCTCACCACTGGTACGCAGCTAAGAGTCCTGGCCTTATCTATACAATTCAGAAGTTCCAGGGCTCATTAGACGGCTTTGGCGCGCTTTAGAAGCGGTCACCTGCGTAATATGACTTTTGTGCAGGGGGTAAAGTCTTTCTTTACCTGTCCCTACTCTCTCCCTGCTTCTCCTGCTCATCTTCTGGACTGCTGGGGCATTTTCTTGCGACAGTTGTATGAACAGCAAGACCTGGTGTGTGACACTATTACGCGGAATGGTCAAATGGACTTGGTGTAGGCTTTCCTGCTCCAAGGGGATTGGAAACAACAACAAAAAAAAAAGAACACGCTTTTATAGTGAATAGAACTGAAAAATAAAAATAATTCTTACTATAAGAATAAAATGATTAACGAGAAAAATAATGTCAATGTGGTAAAAGTGAGGTGGGCTAGATATTCATTGTTATCTTTCTTACTAGTTCTATTCCGAAATGCAGAGTTAGTGTAAAAATGTAGTACTAAGCCCCCCACGCTTTTACCACAATGGCTTAAATTTCCTCGTTATTCATTTTATTCTTATACTAGCTGTTATACAAGTTCTTCGCACGGGTGAATTGAAAAATTTAACAATGCAGATTGATTGATAAAGAAGTTTTTAATGAGTTAATTTTACGTGAATTACAAATTAAACAAAAAAAAAGCTTTTTGCATATCTCAGCTGAACAAAAAGAAAGCCCTGTTTGTTAAATTTTAAGTCTGTACATATAATAGCTGATAAAAAGGATTTTTTTTTATCTATAATATTAAGGTGACCATTTTTTTTACAATGAAAAGGAGGATGAAAAATTTAAGTAAACATGGCAACTTAAATGTATGAGACGTTTTATGAATTCAAACAAAAATACGCTAATTACGCTTACATTCTTTTTAATCATTATCTTAAAAGAGTATTTTTCCAATGAATGAACTTTTTTTTTTGTCAACAAATCATTTTCTAATATATCGGAAAGTTCGGGCAAAAAATATCCTTCATACTCAATTTTACGGTAAGCACTGTAGCTAAAATATTAACATTCAATTTTGATTTCTCACTAGTCACTTCATAAAAATCATTACCAATTGAAAAAACTATTTCAACTGCTGCATTAGTTCCAGTGTTGTACAACGTAAATTCAACAAGAATAATTACATTTTCATATGGAATGTGTTCATTTTTGAAATAGTTTAAGTAATTTCCTCCATATTTTACCGATTTCTCAGCATGTTGATTTTCCAATTGTTCTAATTTATTAGAATTTAAATATACATTCAGTCTTCATTCTACTTCAAACAGACAATTGTCATTGATTTTAATATGAGGCATTTCTATCTATAAAAAATCAATTTCTATATCGGATCTATTTACTTGCGACTAAGTCAAAAAATATCTTTGAAAAGTGTTATTTCCTGTGATATTTGTTTCAGACCATTCTTCGACATTTTGGAAACATGTTTGATTCATCTCTGAATACAGAGATTGACAGATCAGTTTTAAAATATTGAAAAGGAGGACAAAAAGGAGGACACTTTTCGAGGAAGGACAGAACTTAAAAGAGGACTGTCCTCCCTAAAGGAGGACGATTTGTCACCTTATTTATAACTCCCCGTAACTCTCTTGAGGGTCGATTTTTGAAAACACCTTCCTAAGCTGATCTCTGCTCAGTAAAAGTAGCACAATATTACAAATTTTGTGTAATGAACGCTTAAAATAGTATAAATAAGTTATATCTGGAAGTGTAATACGTTAATATTACTTTTTGTTGTATTTATTTTATCTTAAAATTGTAATCAGCCTCACACTCCGGCTGTTCAAGCTTTCGCAGTTCCTAGCGCCTGGTGTAGACAAAACAAAGGACAAAGTTTTGCTTCACATATAAAAGATAGATATATGCTGTCGCGGACTTTTGCAGATGACCGAATTTTTTCCTACTTTCTTGAAAGTTATAGTTATATTTTGGATATATATATATATATATATATATATTATATTTATATTTTAATCAAATATCTTTATAAATTATAGCCATTCTGATGTATAGCTATATTATTGTAAAGTTTCATTAAAATCCATTCAGTGTTTTTTTGCTTGAAAGATGTACCAAACATCCATACAAACTTTCACGTTTATAATATTAGTAATGGTTAAGAATTATTTTTTTACTTTTCAGTTCTATTCCTTATAAAAGCGTGATTTTTTTTAACTATAATTTATTTTTTATTTTTTACTTCGATCTACAATAAAGCGTGATTTGTTTAGTTTTTTAGACTATCATTTATTTTGTTTGTTCTATTTGTATTAGGCATGAACGTTTTCACTTTAGAATTGTAACTTAAATCTTTTAGTCACCGAATCTGAGAATAGGATCTGCAATTTGTCGTCAAATCTGGAAATACGAAATCGTAAATCCTAATCAGGACAATGGAACAAAATTATTGTATTGTCATTGGTCCTGGACAGAAAAAAAGCGTGTAAATTTTCGAATTAATCTGACTTTTTAAAGTGGGTAAAAATCGAATTCAAAGATTCCGTTCCATACAAGTGAAGCTAATAAAAGGGCGTTGAATATTATATGAAAAATATTTTTCTATTTGTTGGATTAACGAAATGTGTGTTTTATCTCTTTCTCACTCTCTCTCACACGCATACTTTGCCCAGTAGCAAAACGAAGAACGTTTGGGTCCCCCCTACAAATTCAGATTTTGGGCGGCCCCAAGTTGGATTTTACAATGGGCAGTTACTTGGCGGCAGTCAGGCTTTGGGGCCCCTATAACTCTGTCTCCCACCCGCAATGCGGAGGTTGCTGGAGTGTATGTTACACCATTGCTTTGGTCGTGAAAGTCTAATGGTAGTGGTCAAGGACTTGTGGCCGGTGTTGATGAGTCGTGGGTTCAAGTCCTACCATGTAAAGAGGTTGGTGCAAGTTAAATCTGTCGTAGTCCAAAGTTCTCACGTTGATGTGGACGGAATTTGAGTGCAGTGCCGGTTCAGGTATCGATCATGTCATTTGACCATGGTTCAAAATTACGAAGCCCATAGTCAATAGCTCTGGTGCTGCCTCAGGTAAAACCTTAATAAACACTCACTCACTCTATTTGCGTTTGTTTATGTGGAGTAGTAGCAACATTTTCTACTACGTCCCCTGAGGGTGGTGGGTTTTAGCTTAATTTCGACTGAAACTGTTATTTGAAGTATTACTGGGGCACAGCTGTTTGTTAAATTCAGTTATGTATAATAGTTTAATTCTGAGACTAAATGCTCACAATCTAACACTGTCTTACTCAATCTGTGTCCCATGAGTGATTGTCAAATGTACCGCAATGGTTTTCGACAAATAATTCAAATTGCATGGGTGTTGTAACTTTTCTGTACTATATGTGTAATTGCCTCAACAGTACTAAAAGATCTTTTTAGACTTAGTTATATCCCGTGTTTTTATTTGATATTATTTTTCCCTGGTATTAATTGACGTTGGTGTAAATTAGCTGCAAATTTCACTTAAAACCTACTTTCTTTGCTTTCAAACTCAAACTCAGTGACGCAACAACCCATGAGGGCCAGTGCCTACTGTGCCCATCTCGGTATACGTGACTATTGGGCGCTGAAGTGCATGAGCAGATGTCCCGATCAGGTGGTCAGTCTAAAGTGAGACCTCCAGTATTTAAGTCCTTAAGCAAGCTTGGTACTCATTTATCGACCCACTTCATTAGGAATGCAAGGCTTAGTCGACCTTGCCCAGCCCGGGAATAGAACCTGGACCTGTGGTGAGGAAGCGTGATACGCTACCACTCGATCACTGTACCTTTCCTTTGCTTTCAGTTGACGAATATAAATGATTAATCTACAAATTTATAATTTGCAACAACAGAATAATTGTAACAACATAATTTGCAACACCAACTTTGACAACAACAGAAAAAGAACAGATCACTGATTTAAGAAACAATAAAGATTTATCGTTCGATATTCATCGGGGGAAAATTGGATAAATTAGGGCTTTCAGAACGAGTTCAGCCATTTTGTTGAATAAACTTTATAAATAAATAATTTTTGTGTATGCTTACAATTGTAAGGGAAAAGATGTACCCCATGCATATTTATAAATATTTCTTTCCTTAGAATAATATCAGTAGTATATATAGCTGTGTTTAGGAAATAGAGAGAGATGGATCTGTTTTACCAGCTGTAATATACAATTGTATCCCCAACAGAGGGGGGAAGTGATGAGTTAAGACTAGGGGTTGCAATGTCGGATCAAAAGTTCAATACCGGTATTCGGTATTTTTTAGATCTTAATACCGAGATACCGATTTTAATACCGGTTGTAGAAATTTTAGAAAAAGAAAGAAAACGCAGGTGTTTGTTTCATTTGCCAGTTTTATCAGAGAGTGTAAATATCCCCCCAAAAATTTTTTTTTAACTTATAAATTAAAGCAGTATATAAAGAATCACAAAAAAGTAGAGGAATATCTCATTTTTTTAAATCACAAAAAAGTGTAAATATCACTATTCAGTCATTGAAACTATTACAAATTTTTGAAATGGGGTTTTAAATCTTCTTATTCATTATTATCTTATTCGTATTTATTATTACGGGTTGTTATTTATGAGTATACGTATAATGAATCTGAAAAATATTTTGAACCCTAAGGTATGATATGCATCTACAATGTGAATAACAACTCACCACTTTTAAAAATATCGAAATATTACCCACTTTCTTCACAACTACAACCTTGTTTTTACAGATACGAATATCAGACTACGAATCTTGCGAGTGTGCAGCATCGCTCTGAGCTGTAATAGGATAGTTTTGGCTCGCCTCCTTGGATGATTCACATATTTTATCACTGCTCTTAATTGTACGATGCAACTTTATATCCACAGTCTAATTAATTGCGCCCGTTCGGGAGACATAAAAACAAAAACTTATACCATTTTGTTATGTCGGCTCTATATGAACATTTATTGTGGGACAATTTTAAAAAAATTCTAGTAAATACCGGAAAAACGGTATTTTAACTTGTGAATACCGGTATTACAAAATTGTCCAAATGGCTCAAGATACTGGTATTCGGTATCTCGGTATACCGGTATTGCAATCCCTAGTTAAGACACAAGAGAGAGTGAAGAGCGACAGAGTGGGGGTGAGTGTTTATGAACGTCGCATTATAAGCAACACGTGATATTGTGACGGACATCATAATTTAGAGCCACGGTCAAGTGGCGTGGAAGACATGCAAGTTGGCATTCCACTGTCCTAACTTTCACTCCATGCCAACGTGAGGATTTCGAGTCACGATAGTTTTAACAATCATTAAACCTTCAACACGGTAGAAGAGAGACTGAGAATATAGAATTGTGATTTAGATTAATTTATGTGTGTGTAAAATAAAAGTTTTATTAGTTGAGAAATAGTTGAAGTGGGCTTAACCCCTTCTTTGTCAACGTCGCATGTCAAACGTTCGGCGTTTTTGTGCCCGTTTTGTCGGCGTCACATGGAATGCGATGCAAAGAAAAATTTTATCCTTGAAACTGAATTCGTCGCTGCATGCACGTCTTTTTAATTTCTGTGATATTTTGTATTTTTAGATGTTTCTACGAGAGGGCGCAATTAATATTTCTTTCTTCACAATTATCGCAATGATATTTCCAGCCTGGAATCTATAATCATCTAATACATCTAATGGATCTCGTGTGATCTGTGTTACCATTTCAAATAAAAAATCATTCGAGATATTTTTGATATTTATTATCAAAATTTTGTTTGACAAAGTAAGCAAAAATAATATGTAATACTACATGATTTCAGTTTTGTGATAAGTGCGATTTTTACGCTCTGATGTTCAAGGAATATTTTATTGCTGTTTTAACTGTGTGTGTGTGTCGAAATATTTTTTAAATAAATTATTCCAAATATTTTTAAATAAATACTTTTATTATTTTCTGTAGATATTTATCAGAAACACCTCAAAGCAGTAGAATTAATATATATTGTTACGAATTTTGTGTAAATAATATAAATAATTTGTATTTGAGTGTTTAATGCATTTATATTACTCTATGTTATGTTTATTTCATGTTAAAAATGTACCATTCACACAAGCAATGCCGCCCCTTACGTTATGATGGCGTTCGAATGAGAACTTGGCGAAATCTTGGCGGTAGAGCCAAGTTGGCATCATTTTTGGAGACCAAGTTGGCGGCCAATTTGGCGACTTTGGTGACCATTTTGGCGTCATTGGTGACCATGTTGGCGAGTTCGGAACCCTCGGGAATCTTCTAGAAAGTAGTAGATCTCTTCACTAGTGTCACGTTCAATGACACGAGCTGTTATATTTCTGGAAGTTTCTGTCGCGCCTATAAAAAAGATGCTAGCCTGAACGGCGAGGAGTCTGGGTTAAACCAGCGAGTAGTGAGGATTGTTTGACTAGCGATTAGCTGTGCTTGTGAATAATCTTTACTTACGTGTATTTTTAAACACTGTTATTGTGTTTGATTGATGTTGAAGGTGTGAAGACCTTCGGGTATTTACTCTGTGAATATTGCTGCTGAATCCTGTTTTTAAAGGATTGGAATTTTGATAATAAATTTGCATCGCTCTTAAAGAACTGTATATTTTCTTTGTGATTGTTTTGCATAAAATCCACGAACCCTCGGATCTACATAACAATATATATTATAATAGTGTACTTTTAAATTTTAAAGCTAAGGTGCATTGCAGGGAAAACTGGAGATCAGTGAACCGGATATCACACATTTTTTCAAGTATAAAACAAATAAAAAACTGCTCACTGATAAAAATAATTTTCATTTTTCACTTTAGGAGAGAATATATTTTAATTTTGTGCAGTAAAAAAATGATTTTTTGGAGTCGAAAATTCGTAAAAAGATCCGACAGAGAAGGGGTTAATAGGATTTAATACAGGTAGTGATATCAGCAACAAACTGTAATATTAAATAACCTTTCCATCCAAGGAATAAGTCTCATATATATAAGTTACCAAATATAAAATGAATGAAATAACATCCACCTTTATCCATTAGACGGCAAAGATAATGACAGACAATCAAATAATACATCAACTGCTCTAATCCTCTCTACTCATTATTCTAATAGCTATCATTATCTCTAATGAAGACTAATATTCATTTTCGAAACGTTTTTATAAATCACAAATAATTTATTTCTATATAATAGGAAAAAACGTTCAGGTTATGTCGTGTCGAAAGTATTTTTGTAGAAGTATTTGTGGCCCGTTTTAATGCAATCCTTAATTCCAAATGCTGGGGAGAAGCATTTTTTGAATGAATCAAGTTATTTTAGCTAACTTCATCGGAATCCTACTTAAGGAAACCAGGACATCAAACACATTCAAAAAATCAATTTTTCAATTCTAGTATTAAAAAAAATAATAAATAATACATATTTTTCTGAATCTAAAAATGTGTAACACTTATTCGTTGATAAAATAACCTTAAAATATGAAAAAAGTAATTGACAAAAAAGTAAGCAAGCGCTTACAAATTTTTAGATTTTTCGCTTTTTCTCCATAGCATAAGTTTTGGCTTTTAAGTACACTTTTTACAAAAACTATTGCACTGTAAGGTTTCAAATTTTTAATACTTCTATACAGGATATTAGTTTTTTTCAGTCGAAGTAGTACATAGTATTTTAAAAAATAGTTCTATGTGGAAAACAATAGAAATTTTCAAAATTTCAAAGTTTTATAATTTTTTTAAAGAAACTATCTTAAAATATTATACTAAAAAAATAGGTTCACTATATTTTGTGTATTGTTTTATATATGTTCAAAAAATATTTTACATATTTAAGAAATACTCTTTTAAGGTATCCGACTACGTTCGGAACCGTGATTTTAAAAAAGCGCATAAATGGATAATTTTTACAATATCTAGTGTCACTTAGATTAAAATGCATGTATAAAATTATTTTAAGGACATTTTGACAAAAAAAATTATTTAAATACAATATTTCAGCAAAAATTAATTTAGAATAACCTTTTTTTCAAAATGTTCTCCTTTTGTGAAAAATGCTTCTATTATAATAATATTTTGCCTGTATATAGCTCAGACTTCTGCACAGAGGCTCAACTATGATTTTTGAAAAATTCACATTATTTTCAGAGTTACAACCCATTGAAATAACTATCGGCGTTTCTTTCTTAAAATTTCTTCCCTTCCCTCTGTTGTCGTAAAACATGGACAAACCCACTTCTAAGTTATATATTTCAAAAATTCTAGTTGAGCCTCTGTACAGAGGGCTGAGCTATATACAGGCAAAATATTATTATTATAATAAAAGCATTTTTCACAAAAGGAGAATATTTTGAAAATGGGTCATTCTATGCTCATTTTTTTGTCAAAATATTGTATTTAAATAATGTTTTATTGTAATACTGTTCTTAAAACAATTTTACATACATTTTCTAATCTAAGTGACACTCAATATCATAAATATTATCCATTTATACACTTTTGCAAAATCACGGTTCCTTAATCCAATCCAATCTTCCTTTCCAATCTTAAAAAATGGTACCTAAATAAAATCATGTATAATGAGATCTCAAATCCAATTTAACTTAACATAAACTAAAAACAGAAAACTTAACTAAACTTAAACCAACTTAAACTAAACAGAAAAAAAATTTTCAATTAAAAAATTATTTTTGTATTTCTATAGAATGATTAAAATATCTTTACTAAGATCACAAAAAATCTAATCTCTATCGGAAATTTTCAAAAATATATGCCCCATAAACAAAGAGTCTTATTTTCGGCATTTTACTTTTTCGAGCATGTTCTGATACCCTTAACTCGTTATTTTTGCTAACTTATTAGCAATACTTAACTTGAGAGTAAGATATAATTATGGTTTCTACATTAAAAGAATCCATCAATTAGATAACTTTTCAAAGTCCTTTTTCGTTGTATATTTATTATTTTGTAATTTTTATTAAATTTTATTTTAATAAAGTCTTTTTTAAAATAATTTATTAAAAATACTTCTTAAAAATTAAAAAATAAAACGTTTTTAAAATTTTAAATATTATTAATGAAAAAAACCAAGTTTGATAAAAAGAAATTATTAAATCTTGATTTCAATAATATATTCGCTGTACCACTATTATTAAGAATACTTCATTGTGTGGCTTAATGTCTATATTCCGAGTCAAAGAATAACACTCTTGTGATATTGGTATGTCTTTAAAAAGCAAAGTACTATTTGATGTATTTTATTTTCTTAAGATTTTAACTCTTATTTATATTTATTTTTCTAATTTTAATTAAAGTAAACACTGTGCCGTACTTTATTATTCATTTTCAATGCGTGCGAATGTATATATAATTTTATTCCATGCATAAAAATACATTAAATATGTATGTACAATCAAAGGATCCATGTGAATAAAAATATGTCCATGAACTTCCTAATTACCTTCCATGGATAAATGACTACAAAACAAATATAATTAAGAACCCTTAAAATGGAAACTTGTGTCTAAACTTACACATCAGACATAAACAATTTCAAAATAAACACTTATAGAGGTCACTTCTAAAGCTTTACTTGTAGTTGAACGTTAAATAGCACAGCTTCTCTCTTTCGTTCATACTTCAATAAAGGATATTGTCAAATGAATAATATCTCATAAAATTTAGGAGAATACCCTTTTTTATAATTACTTTTAAATATAAAATTAATTATATATTATTTTTCTTTAAAAATTTTGCATACTTGAAAGGGATATTTTTTTAAGGTATCCCAAATACGTTCGGGAAACCCTGATTTTGCAAAGCGTATAAATGGATAATATTTATGATATTTGGTGTCATTTGATTACAAAATGTATATAAAATTGTTTTAAGGATAATTTCAATAAAAAAAAAATTTTTTAATACACTTTTTTGACAAAATAACATAGAATGACCCATTTTCAAAATAGTCTCCTTTTGTGAAAACTGTTTATTACAATAATGTTCGCCTGTCATATACATTTTACAGAAATCAACTAAATTTTTGAAATATTTAACTTTGAAGTGGGTTTATCCCTGTTTTGGACAACAAGGGGGGAAAATTTTTAAAAAAAACGCCGGTAAATTTTTTAAAAAGGTTGTAATCTGAAAATAATGTGAATTTTTTAAAAATCATAGTTGACCCCTGTACAAAGGTTTGAGTATATAGAGGGAAAATATTATTATAATAAACACAAAAAAACATTTTGAAAAAAATTATTCTAAGTTCATTTTTTTCCAAAAAATTTAAATAAATTTTTTTTCAAAAAGTGTCCCTTTAAAAAAATTTTTTAAAAGTATTCTAATCTAAGTGACTCTAAATATCACGAAAATTATCCATTTATACGATTTTTTAAAATCACGGTTCCGAACGTAGTCGGATACCTTAAAAGGAACAGAACACATATTATAATTATAAATATGGGAAGTAAATTCAAGATAAAGACTATATGAAACTCTACCCTATGTTTAAATTCGACCTATGAATGTCAGGAATGTCTGGATCAATAATATCTCTTTTATATTGCCTGTCGTCTCCCTCTTCCTGCAATTATTTAAAGATCAAATTTATATTGAAAAATTTGAGAGGGTGGTATTTTTATATATATATATATATATATATATATATATTCTTTTTCTTAATTGTATTTTGAAAATTTATGTGAACTCATCTGAAGAAGTAGAATCGTTGTAAAAGAGTAAGAAAACAATAATAAAGTAATGTTACACCTCGTGGCCCGGGAGTATCATCTCCTCATCCACGTGACCTAGATTTTTAGGAATAAATGAATGATCACTCAAATTTTCCATAATAAATCTGATTTACTATATCTAAATATATATTGATCAACGCAACACAAGTCTTACTAGAGGGATATGATCAGGAGTGTTACTACGTAATTAACAATTCTAAGTAAATAGCGCCTGAAATCCCACTCTTTATGAGAAAATAACCTCAAATCTTTATCTACTGTAGATTCCTTAATAAGCTAAAGTCCGTTCTATAATTAATCTCTTACCAATTATCTCACGGCGATCAGTACCTCGCCTTTCTGTGTCTCTTCTTGTATCCTATTCTTCTACTATTATTCTTCCATTTTATTACTATCCGACTTCTATTTCTACTATCTGGCTTCTATCCACTTCTATTCAACTCCTATCTTACTAACACGCGAACGCTAAAGACCACTATCGCAGATGAACGAGGTTGGCAAATGAGTCTCGACAGCCTACTTTAATAAACTAATATATTGAATTGTTCTATGGTAAGTTTTGTAATGAATAGAGAGAGAGAGAGTTTTAGGTTTCAATTAATGAAGCATTCAGCAAATATTTCCATTGGTTGTAATATGCTTTATTGGTAAAAGGTGCGAACTGTAACACAAAATTGGACTTATCAATCTATTGGTTACTAAAAAAAACTTATGGTGACTAAAAGAATGTAATAGGAACAAAAGTATATGTAGCTGTAAGATTTATTATAATTTCTGCCCCCCCTCAAAGGGGGGGTCATGATTTCGCTCTTCGAGAAACTCTGAATAGTATTAAATAATATGTTTCAGAATTGTACACTCATTGCCATAAAAATTTGCGCACCAAGAAATAATAGGGAGATCGCGCGTAACGAAACTTGGCATGAAGGTACATATCGGGCAGTTACGCAAATGATTAGAAAGGCAGCGTGATTGTGCATTGCATAATGCCACAAGAGGGCGTTGAACGTTCTCCTTGGAGTATAAAGCAGGTAAGCAGAGCTTTTTGAGTATACTTAATCTTTTGCAAAGAAAACGCTGCTGTAGACATGCCGTTACGCAACCATCGAAAACAATATGAGCAGCTGTCAGAGTTCTAGAGGGGAAAAATCATCGGGATGAGGGAAGCTGGGTGGCCAACTCGGTGAGTAGCTGGTCAAGACGACAGTTCTGATTTGACTGCAAGGAGGTGTTTGGACCAGTGGACAGAAAAGACGTCATTTACACGGTGACCAGGATCAGGATGATTTCGAAAGGCCAGTTATTGCGAAGACCTTAACATCATACGACACGCACGCGTAGAGCCAACTGCGTCATTGGCCTCTTTCCGGACACAGGCAGAACCTTCACTACGGGCCCCTGTGTCTGCCTGAACCATCGCAAGGGACCTGGCTCAAGGGTTTCTGTTACCTCTACTCCCATTACATGTGCTGCCATTGTCACCCCTCCCCACACACACACCGACGCCTCCGTTTGGAGTGGTATCATGCATGAAAGGATTGGACTGCAAAGAAATGGAATCAGGTCGTCTTCAGCGACAAATCTAGGTTCAATTTGAGCAGTGATGACAATCGTGTTCGTGTGTGGAGGCCCCGTAGTGAACACCTGCCTTCGCTTTACAACGACACACCACTCCTACAGCTGGTGTGATAGTATGGGGTGCTATTGTTTATGATACACGGTCGCCTTTAATATTGATCCATGGCACAATGACAGCCCAGCCGTACGTCCATGGAATATTTCAGCCACATGTGTTGCCACTGATTGCAGGGCTTCCAAGAGGCACTTTTCAACAAGCCAATTCTCGTCCGCATACAGCCAGGATGTCACAAGATTGCCTTCACCACATTGCTACCCTTCTCTGGCCTGCTAGATCCCCAGATTTGTCACCAATCGAGCATATCTGGAATCATTTTGGATGGCAAGTTGGATAGCCTTCGAGTTTCATCGAACTAGAGGCGCATTTACAGAAACTGGGGAACGAGATACCTGAGGACATCATATGGAGTTTGTATGCCTCAATGCCCGCTCGTATATCATCGTTCATTAGCGCTAGAAGGGGTCCAAGTGAGTACTAAAACTTACGTTCATTTGCACTTTTTTCTGCAATAAATTATCCTTTTCTTTGATTTTTTCTAATCATTTACTTTTATCAAAGTAGTACTTACATAGGTAAAATTTCGTTTCACTTTGATGATTTTTTATTAATGCGCAAATTTTTATGGCAATGAGTATATTTATTGATTCTCCCTTGATATATCATTGCCATGAGCACATTAAAACTTACGCAGCTTTCGACACGAATGAAATAAGAATATGATGTTGTTATTAGAGTACTTTTGATGATCAATAATATTCCAAGTTCCGGTCATTTATTCTTCCGCATTAGGTCAAGACAACATTAAAAGATTCAACCCTTGTAAGATTAAATGGATTAGTAATGGATTAAAGGATTAGTTCGCTAAGACTCCCAGTCTCCCGAGAACCGAGAGTGATTTATCAGAACAAAAATAAGAAATTTCTGCAATAAATCTGGGGAGTCCTATCACTGTCTGATTTAAAGGGAATATATTGTTAAAGAGATCGGGGTTCGAGGATTTTATGCAATTAGTCTCAAGGAGCAAAACAGTTCTTCAGGAACGATGGAAACTTATTGCCGAAAAATAATCCTTGAAATACAGGATACAGCAGCAATATTTGCAGAATAAATCTCAGAAGGCCTTCACACCTTCTACGATTCTTGCTCAGACACAACTATCAGTGTCTAAAATACAAGTATGTTAAAGATTGTTCCCAAGTACTCGCTCGTCCTACTCAACAGCCGAAGTAATCACTAATCGCTGGTTGACTCTTCGATGATCAAGACAATACTACTTTTCAAAGGGGAAAACAATACTAATTGAGTTTTGGCGAGTGACTTCCTATTTATAGGCCTCACGGATCTTTCGAGAAACATCCTCTTACGTCATAGATCTTGATATTAGTATATTTCTCCAGCAATCTCTAGAGGCGTCCATAATGCCATCAACTCGCCCAAAAGGAGGCCAACTTGGCTCTAACACCAAAATTTCGCCACGTTTCCGTTAAATCACCATTGGAATGCAAGGAACAGCGTTGCTTACGAATATTACACAATTTTAACATAAAATAAATACAACAGATAGTAATATTCATGTATTACTCATCCAGATATAAATTATTTACACTACTTTAAGCATGCATTTCACAAAATTCATAACAATATATATATATATATTTGTATATGTGCGCGTGTATGTATGTGGTGGTATGTGTACATATGCATATGTACTTTCGAGTGTATGTGTGCGTGCATGTGTTTCTCTCTGTCTCAAATTTTTAATGTAAAAATCAAAAATATATAAAACTGTTACACATCCACATACATATTTCAAATTTGAATTTAAAAAAAACGTGTTTAGAGAAATAATCATTGATAAATTCTAATGCAAATAACTTTAAATTATGGAAGAGTCTGATTTTTCAATGGAACTGTATTTAAATGATGAATATGAAATAACTTTTGGAACCTTTGGTACGCATGTTAATACTCGTACCAACTACCGAAGAACCCTTTTTTGAGAAGGAACACTTATGTTTTTATTTTAATATTAATATCATGTAAAGGAAATAAAAAATGCACGCTTTATCGAAGCTATATATTTATGGCCTACAACCTCATATTTAAATCGTGAAACTTGTATTTAAGTAATTATCTTGCTCCCAGGTTTTAGATGATGCTTCTGCAACTCTTCACTAATGAATTAATTTTCCTGATATGGGTCATTGAATTACAAAGGCGTTGTTTGAAAATTATAACTCGAGAAAAGTGATGAATAACAATTAATTATAAACAATTACAAGACCCCTCATTATGATGTTATGCAATAAATATCACGGTATGAGAATTATTATACTTATGGTGTGCATCAGTTATTATATATACATTAAACCTTTTATCAACCGTTCATTTTGAAAGGATCAATAATGCTATATTAATGCAACTAAGTATAAATATAACGAGAGACAGCTCATATTTAAAAAATAACATCGATAACTCAACAGTACGAGCTTCGATAGGAAATTACATCATTTGAAAAATACCTGCGAGCTGGAGATGATAAATAACGTATTAATAATATCTTTTCAGCTGATATAAACATTTGTGCCTCTGTAATTAAAATGTTTAAAGAGTTCACTTGATGTATACAAACTTAATATAAGCTTATTTTAATCGTATTAATATTAATGTGTGATTAATTTGAATGTATATAAAACATATTAACATTCTTGTACATGGTACTATCTGCAAAATTCGAAATAATTTGAAGTGTGTATTTGCGTGTGTGCGTGCGTGTTTAATCTCCACACACACATAATTATTTATGTTAATTATCTTATTTTAAAATAATACACACATACAGAGAGAGCATTAAGAAGAAAAATAGGTTAAGGTATCCGACTACGTTCGGAACCGTGATTTTGCAAAAGCGTGTAAATGGATAATATTTATGATATTTAGTGTCACTTAGATTAGAATACATGTATTGTAAGGACTTTATGACAAAAAAATTTTTAAATCAAGTATTTTGGCATTACTAACTTACATTTTTCCATGTTCTTCCTTTGTAAAATGCTTCTATTGAATTAATATTTTGCCTGTCTATAGCTCAGACCTCTGTACAGAGGCTCAACTAGAATTTTTGAAGTGCATAACTCGGAAGTTGATTTATCCATGTTTTACAAAAACAGAAGGGAGAAATTTTAAGAAAAAAACCCGATAATTATTTCAAATGGTTGTAACTCTGAAAATAATTTGAATTTTTCAAAAATCATGGTTGAGCCTCTGTACAGAGGTCGAAGCTATATACAGGCAAAATATTAATTCAATAGAAGCATTTTTTACAAAAGGAGAACATTTGGAAAAAAGTTTATTCTAAGTTAATTTTTTACCAAAATATTGTATTTAAATAAATTTTTTTTGTCATAATGTCCTTAAAACAATTTTATAAAAGTAGTCTAATCTAAGTGACACTAAATATCATGAAAATTATCCATTTATGCGTTTTTTTTAAATCATGGTTCCGAACGTAGTCGGATACCTTAACTGTCACTCAAGCCTAGATTTTTTTCGAATGTTTAAGTTAAAGCAGGGGCGTAGTTGCCGCTGTATCAGCCATATCAATGATACGGGCCCCCAAGCTACAGGGGCTTCAACATGCGTAACTATAGTCCTACTAACAGGATTCTCATATCTAAAAAAAGGCCCCGAAGGAATTTTGGTATATGGCCCACTCAGAACTAAATACGCCATTAAGTTAAGGTGAGTATAAATGAAAATATCCCTCGCAAAATTTCGGTAAAACTAAAAAACACAAATCACAGTGTTATTGAAAAAATGCTTAAAAAATTTGAAGAATTTACAAACATTTAAATGAAGGTATTATTGTAATTTTAAATCTAAAACTATAGGAATACATGTATTTAGTTTACGAGAATTTCACAAAAGATGATTTAATCCATTTTCTACTATTGTAAACTACAACGGATTAAAATTCTGTAAATATATTTTAATACTCTTTATAAGGCAATTTTCAATCAAAACAGACAAATAAAATAGCAAATTTAATATATAAATAGCTTCAGTTTTTATTTTCAAAAAATAAAAGTAACACACACGATTTTGAAAGCAAAAAACTTAAAAACAATCTTGCATATAGATGCATTATAAAGCATCTTCTAAGCAAATATCTATTATCTTCCTATTACAGTTTGATTATTTAAATTTCCCAGTGTAAAAGCGTTTAAATTATAGGTTTCTCTTCTTTATTATGCCCTTACTCAACAGAAGATCGCTTGACTAAGCATGAAATGAGTATAATAGAAATGAGTCTCTTTGTTTTCAACTCAACTTTCTATGAATTTCGCTTGATGTTAACATTTTTACTTGTTTACATTTATTAAGTAGAAAGACGTGTGTATTATTATTATTATTTCTCAAACGTTTGCTTCTTTCGCTTTTTTTTAAATTTGTTAACAGATGGAACGTTAACTTTTTTAACAAGCTTTTATAAGTTTCACTTGTGTATGTAACGGAATCTTTGAACTCAATTTTTACCCACTTTAAAAGGTCAGATTAATTCGAAATTTTGCACACTTGTCAAGGACCGATGGCAATACAATAGTTTAATAATTTTGTTCCATTGTCCTGATCAGGGTCATCAAGATTAACGATTTCACATTTCCATATTTGGCGACAAAAAGATTAAGTTACAACTCTAAAGAGAAAACGCTCATGGTTAATACAAATACAACGAACAAAAAAGATTTATTCATCAATGAATAAATGATCTTTTAAAAACTTAAAAAAACACGCTTTAATTGTAGATCGAACTAAAAAATGAAAAATGAATTATAGTTTAAAAAAACTAAAAAACAACCTTTTATACTTTATCCAACTAAAAAGTAAAAAACAATTCTTAATATAAGAATAAAAGGATTAACGAGAAAATGTCATTGTGGTAAAAACGTGGGGTGCTAAATATCAATTGCTATGATTTCTCACTAGTTCTATTCCAAAATGCAGAGTTAGAGTAAAAGTGTGTAGTACAAAACAAGCACACTCCCACGCTTTTACCACAATGACATTAGTTTTCTCGTTAATCATTTGATTCTTATAAAGAATTATTCTTTATTTTTCAGTTCGATTTACTAAAAAAGCGTGTTTTTTTTAACTATAACTTATTTTTTGAGGAAAATCTTCTTATGCAAGTATCTTGGTCTTTTAATTGCTATAAAAGTTCGCTATATAGAAAAATTCGCAATATAGAAGTTCGACTGTATATACTAAAATTGGAATACCCCATGTCAGAAATTATGACTTCTAAAAATAGAATGAAATGACGTTCGGTCTCTCATTCAACAAATCTTCCCTTTTCAATCATACAGTTTTTTAGTTTTTTTTTAAAGATAAAAAAAACAATACTAATGAAGTCATTTGCAAGTTAGTTAAGCCATTAATAATAACAATTAATAGTTAAAAAATAAGTACATTTTAATCAACGATGCTTATTACACAATGTCCAAAAATGAGAAATTTAAATTATCGGTATCTATATTTCATAAACTTTATCGCTGTCTTCTGCACTTTACGGACGCCATGCACACAACAGACATCCTATGAAAGTACTCTGTGTACGCCATTGACCAGACAATTGAGTAACACATTCTCATGATATGAAATTAGTCTAGAAGTTATTCAGAAACTATAAGATTATTTTAATTCTCAAATTTGATGAGTTTTTGTGAGTAATCATTGATTAATATTTAAGGAAGTGTTCAGAGATTATGTTAAAAACTGAGACGATATCAAAAATCATTTTTTTTCCAAACGTATTTCCGACGGACAGAGCTTGAGATATATAACAAAAGCATTCACAATTGAGAGGAACAATGCATAATTAAGTATACTATGGAAAATTCAATATATATACACACGCATGGTGCAAAAATACTCTCTCTTTAACTCAAAATCTTAACCTTCGCATATCACTATCAACGTCAGCTACTTTTTTTTAAATGAATTGCAATACCTCCTGTATATACAACTGCAACTCTTATGATTTTTTTTCTTTAGACCTAATTAGAGAGAAAGCACATAAAGTAAAAGTAGAACTTGGTTTAAGTCCTTACACATCCAAATAACGGCCTATGATGGCCAAGGTCTACTGCACCCATTTTAGTATACATGAACTTGGACAATGAGGTGCATGAGCAGATGTCCGGTCAGCTGATCAGTCTGACGCGAAACCCTCAGTGTATAATTCCCAAGCAAGTTTGGTACTCATTTGCCGACCCCCTGAAAGGATAAGAAGCTGAGTCGACCTTGCTTAGCCGGAGATTTGAACCCCAGACCTACGGTATGGAAGCGCGAGACGCTAACACTCAGCCACTGGACTTCATATATACCTAGTTTCATATTTTTATCTTGTTGGTTTTGATTGTTACACGTTTGCAAAATATTCGACGAATTAATGTGGTCTTGCTACTAAAACTGCTAAAACTGCTAAAACAGAATAAAATGATACAATAAAAACCTGAAAGAACCTTGTAAATTAAATTATACATTAAATAATAAATATGTAAATTTTAATACCGTATTTATTCGAATCTAAGCCATCATCGATTCTAAGCCGCATTCCAAATTCTCAACACTTTTTAGTGAAAAAAATAAATAGTGCCTAAAGATTTATCGATATCCATTATATACGGAATTAAAATTAAAGTAAAATTAAAAAGAAGTGAATAGTTCATTGATTTTAACAGTATATCAAAATCTTTTAAACACATACATGAATCTTAATTGCTCTAACCGACCGTGTCATGTCCAATTTCCCCCATTCAACAAACATTTCTGCCTTGGATTCTAAGAAGTACCCGATTTTCAGTTGCTTTAATTAAGATAAGGGGCATGCAACTTAGATTCGAATAAGTACCGTAATTACTAATTACTAGATCATACAAAAAATAGTAAAGTGATACTAAAATAAAACTGGAAAAAAATAAATATAGCGGTAAATAAAAAAAGATATATGTAAATTAAAAATACTCAAAAATAAATACTAATAAATACATTTATGAAATAGAAATATATAAAATCTGAACCATGTAAAGTAAAAATAAACAAAAAAAATTGTGCGTGTGCTAATAACACGATAGAAGTGAAAATTTCAAATTTTGTAATGTTATATAAGGGATTATATAGTGAGGATTAGAGTTCGGTGAATAAAAAACAAAGTGACATCAGTATTGTGATATAAAATTATTTATCCATAGGTCTGTTCTCATACAGGAATATTTGCTGCAAAATATGCAATCATATATGTGAATTAATTATATTCTAAGAATGAAACAATAAATTTATGGTAGCTGAAATAGGTTGTGTAAATACTTTAGATCGAAATTTATTTAAATATTTTTAAAAAATTTCGTCAAGCGTTGCTTAGTACTTCGTCATGCTTTCATTTGACATCATTTTGACATAATTAAATTGAATTTTGATTTTATTAAAACATTCACCTAAAAAGTTTTCAATTAAAAACAAAGCACGAGTCACCGACCCGAGCACGATTTCCGACAAAAGCCGAGAAAAACCGAGTAACGTAACTCACCCGAACATGACGCTTCATTTAAGTTCACTCTTCAGCAAAACGCGCCTGAAAAAAGTTATCACTTGAAAAATAAATTATTAAAACGGTAATTATCGTAATACAAAACAAGTAAAAGTAAATATGATTTGCTCTAACATATATTAATAGAATCTTTATTAAATGATATATGCTTGTAAAAGTGCTTATTTATGAAGAAGAAAAAAATAATACTGAATTCCTCAAGTGAGCCGCGGGACACCAAACCAAAGGATGAGTCAATTTAGGCCCATTATGAGATGAGAACCCTTACTATAATCATAACATCTTGAACTGATAAAGCTGAAAAGACATGAAAAAAATTCTTTAAATTAATTTAATAGCAAACGATAAAAAATTGTTCCAATCTCCTTAATAGCGCGAAATTAAAAATGATAGCAAAAATGTCATTCGAAAGCCACAGTTTTTTTTTTTTTCTGCCGCTGCTGCTGCTTTCCAGAAGTAATTACCAACACCATAAAAATTTTTTACAGGAATAGAATAAAAAAGTAAAAAAATAAAGAAAATAAAATTAGAATACCTAAGAAAGTTCTTTATTTTAAGTCAAATTCGGTGGTTAAAATTCAATAACACAGAAATTCGTGATCTAATCCATCAGGCAGTCTATATTTGACACATCCGTAGTATAATTTTCTCACCAGTTTTAAGTACCTTAATGAATTCATCCATCTCAATCTGACGAAAAGAGGAAGGAACACTGAATGCATAATGGCAGCAATTTGTAGTCAATTTAAACTTAAAGGCTAATTCATTCAAGCATTTAAATATCTGTTATATTACCGTAGTAAAGTTCTGCTGTGAATAAAATCCATGTGAATGGCTTGTTGAAAATTTGAGAAATGCAATTTTTGATGGGGTATATTTTCAATCCCAGTTGATCTATCTTTAAAATATATTCTGCGGGAATGTAAATTCTGAAAATGGGCTATCTCTTTAAGGTATCCGACTACCCTAAAATCATGATTTTTTTTAAAAAAATGACATTTTTTTTTTTATGATTTTATTTTATAGACTATCTTATTAGTTTTATAAAATTCCAAGTTTTTTATTTTCCATTCACTAGAACAAAAACTACAAGGGTTTTAGTAAAAGCTGATGCCATAACTTTACATAAGATGTCAAACTTTAAAATGCGTTTTACTCCAAATGTGTTTTTTTCGAAAAGTTCAAATGGGGACAGCGATTGCTCAAAATTTTTTTTAAATAATTTGGCGAAATTTTGTGTGTATGTTCTGTATAATAGTAGAAGTGTTTTAACAATCAGATTTATTACTGTTTTATTACAAACTTTACAGTTCTTTATGTGAATATAAAATCACTCTTTTTTTAAGCAATTTCGTATAATAACTAAAATAAAGTGCTCTAGTTTTTGTAAAATTTAAACTATCTCTTATCCTGAAGGTTATTTCAAAAAGAAATAGCAAATAATGCATCAAAATTGAAAAATTGAGAATTTGTGCATTTACTATTTGTACAGAGTGGGCCCATTTTATGTAATTTTTAGTCAATTTTTACCCATTTTAGTAGTAATAATTTAGTTTTCTCGCCTTAATTTTAACCTTTTTTTTCTTAAAATGGGCTAAACAAATCTAAAAACCAGAAAAAAATCTCCATATCTCCATTTTTTTTAAAAAAAAGTTTTCGCAAGTAGTTGGATACCTTAACATAACTTTCGCAATTCCCATCGTAGCAGAGCTATAATTGGCATTTATGTTAATAGCTCTCAATGGGACTAAATTAGGTTATAAATGGTTTAAGTCAGTGTTTCTCAAACTGTGGGGGGCGCGATAACCTTACGAGGGGGGCGCGAAAATAAAAGATTCGAAAATAAAAGATTTAAAAAATAATTAATTTACTGGAATGAATTAAAACAAAATACTTTCAGACATAATAAAAAATGCACTTCTACTCTGATATAATTTATAGGAGATATTAAGTCATCTCTCTCTCAAAAATAAAAACTTCAATACCTAATTAGCTGTCTTTGATCCTATAACCAAATAAAAAACTTTGATTTGATTTGCTACAATCCCATGATGAAAATTTTTTTATTAAGTTTTCTTTTTAAATCTAACATACTACTCTTTCAGAGAAAAAACAAATCCCAGACCTAGAATCGAAAAAATTTAGGAACATAAAAAATTCATCACTGTGATTATTTTTGAAATACTGCACATTATAGCTGTAATCTGTTTTTGCTGATAATCTGTTTGACCTTCTAAGTTATTGGTACAGTTAATTATGACCCCTCTCTTATGTGTTTGTTTCTCATTCAAGGAAGTTGAAAGTAATGTATTTCTCTGTTGCGCTCCTTTCCATGTAAAAGAGTTTTATGATATTTAGAAAACCACGGAACATACATAATGAATACACTTTTTACCCGGAAGTGGTCGCGCGGGACACACAAATCACGAAATAGTTAGTTCTGGCAAAACTGTTTATTTGTTACCAAAGAAAAATTGAAAAGTCCTTGAAAGTAGGTAAGTTTACTTTCTCTTAATTAAATTATTTCTGGAATCACGATTTGTATCGTGTACAATAAAATAATTATAAAAAAAAAGGATTGGGGTGACTCTATAACCCCACTCGACCGTATCGAGTGCGCGCCTGCTCCCGGGTAAAAGTCTTTTCGCTTTAAATATTAAAACTAATACAATTATTCTTCATCGGAATTTTATATTATTGTTCATTACTTAACGTCAATTATAAATGCTAATTCTGTGAGACTTAAAATTACGATTCGCTTAAAACTAATTATAATTTGAGTAATCATTTTAAAAAAATCATTTTACATTTTTGTAAACATTGTCGCGCATTTGGCTTTACTCTCCTTACAATTCAGCTATTATATCAATAATGTTTTATTTTCTTATAAATGAACTCGTGCACTTCAGCCGGTATACTTTTAATGTAGCAGTGTGTGTGTGTGTGTGTGCTGTACAGAGTATTTTATAACTAATTAATTAATACTAAATTAAGAATTTTGGGCTTGTCTTGCAAAGCTAAGTTTTTATAAGAAATGCTTTTGATTAGAAATTGACTCTCTGAGTTCTTTTTCTATATTTAGCTGATATCTATATTTTGTCTTCTAAGCAGCCACCGCATTTTGCAATATGTTCAATTTAAAAGTTAGAGAAAGGAAAAATAACATAATATTATCCTATTACTTAATTTTTTGCTTAAAATAATGTATACAAAATTTAATACTTATGTTATTAATTTGTATGGTTTATAATTAAAAGATCTCTTATTGTAGCTTTAGCGTCCAAGTGCATTATTATTGCATTCAGTATATTATTAATGTATAAGGGGGGCGCGATAAAAATTGTGATTGAAAAGGGGGGCGCCAGTATTTAAAGTTTGAGAAGCACTGGTTTAAATAATTAACTTCTAAGCCAGAATTTTTCAAAAATGAGTTCGATTTTTTCCTGCATTTAATATATAATCTTTAAATTATCTGAAATTTCACATTTCATGAAAATCTGCAAGCAAGTTTCTGAAATAAGGAGTTTTAAAAAAGATTGGTTTTTTTCACTAATGTTAAATGAATGTCTCAAATTTTTGGCAATGAAAAATTTTGTATTCAGAACTTTTCAACGTTTTTTCACTATAAATAGACAAAAAATTTTTTCCAATTCTGAAAATGTAAAAAAAAATGGACAAAAAGTGATACTATTACTAAAAATATAAACAATTAAGTAAATTAAAATGTTTAGGCATTTGAACTTCTTGTTTCATGAGCTTCCAAGTCCAAAATTACACACATCTAATTAAGGTGTGACACATAAAAAACGAGACTGGTCCAACAAATTCTTATACTTACAGAATCGGTTCTCCGTGGCAGTATCACCTTCATAGTAGTTTCCTTCAGTATTCACACCCTTCTGCATTCGGTGCTGCCATTGCTGGTAACAGTTCTGTAAAGAGGTTTTTGAAAGTCCCTTTAGGAGATTTTCTGGTTTTGCCTGAACCTCTTCAACTGAAGTAAAATGGGCTCCCTTTCAATAAAATTTAACTTTAGGAAATTAAAAAAAAAATCTCATGGGGCCAAATAAGGTGAATAAGGAGGATGCCCCATCACAGATGTAGTTTTTGCTGGTCAGAAACTGCTTGACAGATAAGGCCGTGTGAGCGGAAGCATTGTTTTGGTGCTACAACCATCAATCACTCCCCCATTCTGACCTTTTTTTCCCTAATTTTTTCACGAAGTCTTTTAATACTTCAATGTAGTAGTATTGATTAATAGTCAGACCATTGATGTGAGTGGAAACCCACTCATATCAAGAATTTTGGCTATGTTTAGCTCTGTAATCGGTGACCTTGGTCGCCCAGCAGGTTCATCATCTTCCACACTGACCCTTCCCTCTGAAAACCTCTTATACCATTCAAACACATGTGCATTAGACAAAGTTTTGTGACAACTCACGCGTCCTTTCTCTAACACAGCCTCTATGTTCTTTGACGGCCACGATTAATGGCAAATCTTTTCCAACCCAAATCCAAGAAGTGAAACGAAGGATAGATGTAAATAAGATAACCTTTAAAAGGGCAGAAGTTTTAGTGAGCGCGATGGCAATTTAGAGAAAGTTCAGTTCAGAGAAGATAGAAGTGTAAAGTGACGGCTTGCCTAGGAATCACGAAGGTCTCGCCATTCAACCAAGGTACATACCATTGTACGCAAGCCTAGAGAAATATCTGAAGTGGATTGGACGTTGCGTAGATACCAAGGTAGGAAGATTATATTCTGAACGCGAATATATTATTGAGATTGAGAGTAGGCGGATATAGTATAATTATATTGATAAGTGATCTAATTGTGCGATCTGTGTTAATTAAGACTACGTGTTTTGGTTTATTCTCACTTAATATAAGTTTGTTCAATATATAAGTAATTTAAGTTAAATTCTTAATAAAAGTCATATTAAGAATTCTAAAATGTCTCATCATTTCGAGAATCCCACACTTCTAACTTACGCTGAAACCCCACGATATGGTCAACGAAGATCGGCCATGTCGCAGTTTCATCTCCATAACCCTTGGTTAATATTTTAAAAGTTTTCGTGGCTGCTTTCTTGTTTCCCAAGAAACTTGATGTTGATTCGACATTTTTTCGGAAGAATGCAGTTGCACGTGTTTACTCACAACGACTTCCAACTGGCGTGATCGGTTTTGACGAAACTGACCACATGGATAGAGGATATGCATGGGATGGCGTCACCAAAAGGTTGTTGCCAACTGCATTCTTTTTTCAAGCTACACAGTTAGTCTCGTTATATTCCTCCAATAATTCGGGTAACATTGGGAGATTACGGAAACATAAGAGGCCGCATAATTGATTATGTCGTAATTATCGAGAAGCCGCGGTAGCCTAGTGGTCAAAGTTACGGTCTCGTGGCTGGCGTGTCATGAGTTCGAACCTAGTGCCGCAGAAAACCCACCATGTAGAGAGGTGTTCTGCATGTTAAATCTATCGAAACTCTAGTGTCCTCCCGTTGGTGTGGAATGGTAGTCAGGAGAAGGGGTGCCAGCTCAGGTGTCGTCCTCATGGTTCAAAATTACGAAGACCGTAGCTGATAACCCTTGTGCGACGTTTATTTTACTCTACTCATAATTATCGATCCCATCTTTTAGCGTTTTTAAGAAACAACGAAAACATTATGAATTATTTAAGTCAGAGAACAATAGTGACCTTTTAATAGTTTTTTTTTTCAAACATCTTCGAAAGTAATCAGCCGATTAGAAGAAAATTTGGAACATAAACTATTAAAACCACCCTCAATTTAATTTTTCAAAAAAGAAAGAAAAAAAATTTCCATAATGGGAAGAATTATGTTTGGGAGTTAATTAACTGAGTTTATTATGGTAATTAATCAATGATTAAACCCTTAACCTTTATACATATTTCGTACATTTACAATGTAAATTTCGATAATTATTCTAAATAACCTTGTTTATTTTTTAATTTATTATTTATTTATTTATTTTGGTCTACTTTTTGAGAAAGTATTCTAGAATCAAACCCACCTAGAAAGCAACAAAATGCACAAAAGTCTTTTAGTACAATTTTAAATTTCTATATAGTTTAAATAAAAATACAATAATACATTGCTGGCACCACCTCCAAGGTGTTCTCCTTCAAAATTGAGGTGGAACCGAGCTTAATCGTATTGTCACCCGTATGGTGCTCAAAGCTACGACTAACGACAAGCGTACATCTAGCCCTTTGCCGCGATGAATTTCGTGAGCCTCAATCTCACATTGTCACACAGGGGCATTAGAAACAATTACAACAACAAAAATTACTTACAGCGATTGATATATCATCTATATCAGAAGTGGGAAACCTTTTTACCATTAGAGGCACATGTGTGTGTGTGTGTAAATTATGTATTAATAAAGAAGGCCGCATAGGTTGATGAGCCTATAAATGTGACTTTTATGAAATTATTGTAGTTTTTGTATAGATTTAAAAAATTTGTGCATTGTATAGAAATATTATTAAAAACACAAATCCTTATATATTCATTATTTGACGAAAAAAGTTGTAATATAAAATGTTTTTTTATTCACACATAAGACTAAAAACTTATGATAACATTAATCATTGGTCATTTTTTATAAAACTATTATATGCATAGATACCGTTGTAAGTGCGTGTTGTGTATGTAACTTTTTATAATTAACTTTTAGTATTTTTATTTATGTAAACAAGTATATAGTATATATATATATATATATTTGAATCAACCTTCATAACGCGAAGCTTTAATTGATCCTCTAAATGAGCATGGCTGGTAGAGTTGCCATGTTGCAATATAGGTGGCGTTCTAACGTTTGAAATATCCAATTGGTTATTCCCACGAGCCAGTGTTGGATTAAATGACATGGAGACCCCTAGGCAGTCGAATTCTCGGAGTCCTGTAGCCTAATAATTTTATTATACACCATTTTAGGAATATATTTCATTGTACAAATAAAATAAATTATCAGCAAATTTAAAAAAATATGACTAAACAATAATTATTTATTAACTTAATTCAGTGGCGTGACAGCCCATAAAGGCCAAGGTCTACTGTGACCAACTCAGTATACTCAACCTTGAGCCCTGAGGGGCTTGAGCAGATGTTCCGGTCAGGTGGTTAGTCTGACGCGAAGCTCCCAGCGCTAGATTCCCAAGAAAGCTTGGTACTCACTTATCGACCCACTGAAGGGATGAATTATTTCTTGGAATCTGTAATAAAAAACTAACTCTTCCAATAAAAAAATTGCTAAATGTTTCGTTTCATCAATTTTGGAGGGCCCCTAAAAAGCGTAGGGCCCATAGGCAATTGCCTACTCCGCCTAATAAGTAATCCGGCACTGCCACAAGTAGTCATTTTGAAACATACACACACACATTCGTCCCATTCTTTAATTCCATTGATTTCCAAACTGTTGCCATCTATATAATTAAATATTAATCAATACAAGTGCTAGCTTTTGTGAAGGCCGCACAAGAAACTCACGGGGGCCGCATGCAGCCTCAAGGCCGTAGATTCCCCACTTTTGACCTATACGGTACCCCACCAAAAATAGATACCATCTTCTGGGGGATGATCTGGGTCTGCAATGGTAAAACACCAATCTGCAGCCCCAATAGAAATTTTTAAAAATTTGTAAAAGTAATTAAAATGTACATTAAACGTATTTTTTATCTTTTGTGTTCATACCATATATGTATGAACAATATTAACTTTGATGTGCACTTATTCCGGAGTTCTGGGAAATAAGGTAAAAGAAAATACAAACCTATATTGAAAAACTTGAGAATATGAAATGATTACATAGATTTTATAAACAAAAAATTATAATTATTTTTAAGTGCCTCATTATCCAAATCAAAATAGTAAATTAACTTAATTTCCTTCTTACTGTTACGTTTCCGTATTTTTTTATTGAGAAAAGGAGTTTCCATTCTTTTTTTTCTATTCTACTTTCTTACTGCAGAAATAACGAATAAAAAATAAAAATAAATGTTGCATGTTTATTTTAAAACATTTCGCTACGTTGTCATCCTTTTGCGCTGAAACTAATTGTGACTTTCATTAAACGTAAATAAAATTCAAAAGTATTCGTTTTAATATTCTGCTTGGAATTAATTGCACTTTAATTTAAGAAGAAACAGGGGGCAATCTAGACATTTGAAAAGGTTTAATTTATTACTATCACAACAACAAAAAGTCGAGTCTAAAGAGGAAATACTTAATTACTCTGTTAAAATTTTAATAATGCAAATATTCCTATGATAGTTTGAAAGAAATTTGAGAAATTAAAAAATATTAATTGCGTCTGTATTTTTCTTGAAAAAGATGATATATATTACTTTTCATACATTTTAAATAAAAGAAAAAACATTATCAATATTTTCTATAATATATGTCAAAATATATTTAACATACAATTAAAATGTTTGAATTCCTTTTTGTGTAACTTTCAAAAATGAAACCGGGTTTTTTTTCCCCACGTTGTTAAAGTTTTAAGTTATATTACAGAAAGTATTTTTTAAAGTTAAAAATTAAACTCTATATAAACATATCACATTACCAGAAATCATACTAGAAGGAGAATTTCGCGCACACATTAAATTATTTAATTTCTTGTCAAATTGTGCGTTTGAAGCACAAGAATTGAAACAAATTTGCTTAGCAAATGAATAATAACAATTAAATTTCGTAAGAAAAATTTAATTTGATGACAATTATTTACGTTTAAGTAATAAAATATTTAGTATAATCTAAATTTGACATCTGACGCATCAAGAACAAAAGAAGAGAAGAATTCTAAAAACAAAATTAAGAGAGTATGATCATAACAATAAAAATCGCAATCTCTATTAAGAAACTCTATTGTAATAAAGGTTTGTAGGATATATAAGTTATAAATCTATAAAAGAAAGAGTATATATTTTCAACTCCGGTTTGCAAATTATATAAGTCTTGTATTTAAATTATACAGGAATATAATCACCCCCAATAATCAAGAGAGATATGGAAAAAGTAGACAGCCATGTATGCTATCAGAGGTACGAGTATTAGGGTTGTTTCAAAAACGTAAATTATTTGTATGGAATAATATATGATAAAATATAATACGGATATTTGTATGGAAATATATATAATTATAAAACTATGTATATAAAAAAAACTAGCTTGTGTCTTTTTTTTTAAACAAAAAAATTTTTTTTACAAAAGCATTTAAAATGAAAAGGTCTCTAGAATAATTACGAGGGTTCATATAAAACATATACCGTAAAATCCAGTGCATAACACGCACCTATACTTTCGAGTTGCATTTTTTAAATTTTAGCTATATTCGCCATATAAATAAGTGCCTTTTTTACGAAGAAATCTGAAATGTACATATATAATAATCCTATGTTTGAAGTCATTTATTCGAGATATTTTCCCATAATTTTTTAAGAAACTGTATATATAATTCTAGAGCCACAACTCTTTAGTTCATAAGGTATGTCATTTCTTTTAAATAAGCTGTATTTTCAATCTACGTAGAAGATTAATTTCTTTTTATACTCATTACTTTTATATTTTTGAAGATGTCACTTCTGTACCAAGCATCCGTAAATTTCAATCTTATTTTTTGAGTTAAAATTGAGCGTTATACGCCGGATTTTACCGTAAGTTGTTTTATTGGCCTGTTGTAATTCCAAACGTATTCATTGTGATGACGCGCATTAAAAATTTCAGTACACGCATTAAAAATTTCATTAACCTAATTAGTTCCTAACTGCTAGTATTTTCATCACATTATTTAAAAAAAAACATATAAAATAATTCTTATGTGCTATTAAATTATTACATAGTTGGACCCCGATTTAACAAATTCATCAGGACCGAACATTTTAATCGTTAAATCGGGGTTATTCGTAATCTCGGGGTCCCAAAAAATTGAATTTTTTTGTACTTTTTTGAAATTCTACAATAATTATCTACACGGCAAATATCCATCGTTAGGAATTACCTATTTTTCATTCAGCATCTAAAAATCCTATTAGCGAATTATTACGCATCAGTTAATTGGGAATTTTAAAATAATGTTTGACAATATTTATTTATTTATTTAGTTATTTTGTTTATTGACTTTATGTAGAGAAGAAAATACTACGTCTTTTACATCTTTCTGTATGAGGTATATGTTTTCACAGTTTCCAAACAGTATAAAGAATTAGAAAATGCAACAGTTTTATCAGAGTTTCATTATCAATTTCTACATAAAAATTGCTAAGTATTTGTTACCGGCAATCTGCCATGCCTAATAAATTTTTAAAAACAAAATTTTCTGCAAAACCATGGGTATAATAAACCTCACTTCTCTCAAGAAAGGAAGCAAATGGTAAAATCTTTTAAGATATCCCCTATGTTGCGGAGTGGAATGAGATGAAGGAATTCCCTGTCCTATTCAAAACTCACGTGGTAGGTTTCACTTATGACTCATCTACATCCTGTGAAGTCGAAACTACTGGATTGCACTCTTCGCTGTCAAAATTTGTTACTCAGAAGAAAGATCTTTTTCTGTTTCTTGCAAGAAATCCAATTTTTTTCTAATCTAAACTAGCAAAAAAAATATTTTTTTCAGTTGTTGATATAATTCGTTAATTCGAGGTTCATTTTTCGTTAAATAGGGGGTTTTGTCTCCATTTTAATCGGGAAAAAGAAAAATCGTTAATTCGCGAAATTCGTTAAATAGAGGTTCGTTAAATCGGTGTATGACTGTATTTGTTTTTGAAACTAATTTATTGCTATTTTAAATTGATTTCGGAAACCTGCAAAATTAATTTTACGTAAAAATTCTTCAACGGTAAAATCATATTTTGCGAAAATCAATTGCTATTGATGTTATAAAATCCATAAGCTTGATCTATTAAAAAGTGAACAGGTAAAATAATTGTAATAAATATTAAACATGAAAAATTTAGAAGATTGTAATAATCGTAATATACACCAGTGATGTGTGATAACATTTCAGACACTAAAAATGATTTAAAAATATGTTTGCGAAAATGGTTTGGTTATGTTTAAAAATTGAAGAAACGAGCTTTAATCAATAATAATGTGTGATATAGTAATGTGTTCTTTAGATAATTTTTCACAGTTAAGCCTAAAGCGAAAAATAAACTCTGCAGGAGATTTTCGAAAACTTCACTGTTGATCGATCGCAACACTATATTTTATGCTTTGCTTATACTTTCAAAATACTAATCTTATAATTTATTTATTGGTTTCGTCATTTCAACTACTTTCTTATTTCTCTCCTGAAAAAATCACCGAGAGAAAATGTTCAAATTTTTATTTTGTAAGAATAGCAAAAACGCAAAATCACGATATACTCAACAAGTGCAGTAAGATTTCGTTTAGCGCTGTTTCGGTTTAACGCTCTTTTATTTGAATTGTGGGATTCCCCAAAATTGCACGCAGCGTTAGGCTTCCCGATATCCGAAGCAGTTTATCTGTGTTTCTTCTTTCCTGTGGTGTTATGCAAACGTATTTTTATCGTTTCAAACATTTGTTGACGTTATTGTAAGTATAAATTTATATAATAAATATAACGATTTCTATGGTGACAAATATTTTGATTTTTAGTTTTTACATGACTGATAATAAAAAAACACTAAAATAAAGCAACAAGAAAAAGCATTTCACTAGAAACTAGAATGCAAGTGATTAGAAGATCAGATACTGGTGAACGTCAATCTCAAATGGGTGCTGCATTGAATATGGAAATTTCAACAATAAGAACAATTCTTAAGAATAAAGAAAAAATATTGTCATTGGCAATTGCAACTACGGCAAGCTCTGCAACTAGAATTACCTGTTCTAGAAATAATACAATAGAGGAAATGGAAAAACGACTTACTATATGGATTGACGACGAAATTGAACGCAATATGCCATTAAGCCAATCTACCTTCTTGATAAAAAAGGCAGAAAATTTGAAATACTGAAGAAACTGAATGATTTGAAATGTAAACATACTGACTTAGAATTTTATTTATTTTTATATGTATATTCGTTAGTCATGTTTCTATATTTGTAAGAAATAAATTTTTGTTTCATTGTTATAAAAAACATAATTAAAAAATTTAATGGTAAAACACCTGACTAATCTTCTACCCATCTTCCCCTAACCCCATTATTTACATGATAAGATAACCTCGTTTAACGCTGTTTCATTTTACGATCAACTTTGATGGAACGTATACCCCGCGTTAAGTGGGGTCTTACTGTACTCATGGAAGTCTTAAGACTTCTTGAGGCCCTAGGCCCCTACTCAAAAGGTGGCCCTGGAACCTTGCAAAAATGTGGGCTCCACCTATGACCCTTAAAAATAGACAGTTTGTTGCATACGTTACCTTATACTTGAACAACCAATAACCCGAAACAAATAAATGTGCATGACTTACAATCGCCCTAATCGGCTCGACCGACCGCCGCCTTTTATCAGTAATGATGGTGTATGGTGGTAAGCCTAGGCATGTACGTAGACGACGGTCATCACATGTTTAGCCAGTGGACATATCGTCAGAAACTCCCAGTTTTCGGAGAATGCAACCGGAAATAACATTTGTCCGTTAAATTATTCGAATTATGATCTTATCAAGGCTGTGTCGAGAACGAGACGAGGCCACCATTGTGGTCGAGGCCCAGGGCCCAGTTGGCCCATGCCGTAAGATGTCCCTGCAAGTACTCACATTTTTTCAAGCGTGTTGAAACCTTTATTCAATTGAATTGAATAGATTTCACTGGAAAAAATTTTAATCTTCAAGTGAATTCGACGAGCAGGGATGTATTCAGAAAAATATTTGTAAGGGAAGAGGATTAAAACTAAATGTGTGCAATCAGGGGTGTGCCCCCAAAGGGGGGTCCCCGGGTCCGGATCCCCCTTAGCCCTTATATAATACGTAATATAGCCCTCTATACAATACGTAAAATTTAATTATTTGCTACTAATAATTAATTTTATAAATTAATGCTGATTATTTATTCAATAATTAATTTTTTACTGTTTTTTGTTCCCGAAAATAGATAAAATCAGAATATGTTGGGCGGCGTATTGGAGCATGATACGAGAACGATGGACTTTCGACCCTGAACTCCCCACCCCTTTGAAAAATTCCTGTGTGCTCCACTGTGTACAATATTTGCTATATAATTCACACATATTAAATACATATAGGAAATTATTTTTAATTACTCAATTTCAGATAAAATATTAATTAATTACATAAAATGAATTAATTGTAAGAATTTTAAATGTGATTTTTTAATATTATTCATCATGTAATGAATAGATGTATATTTTTTTAATTATAACACTACTAATAATGTATAAATGGATAGATACTAAATTTAATAATTATAACATGCAAGTAAAGTTGTATTAAATAATTGCAATTTGTTTAGTTATAACAAAATGCCAATGTTAAAATAAACAAACACTGACAAAGTTTAATAAAAAGTATTTAATTGTAATAAAACGTGTACACATACAAGTTTTGCTGAATAAATATGTATATAAACAGAATTATTTGTGTGTGTGATAAATGCATTAGATCTTTTAAAAAAATTATAAGTAAAACAAAAGTAAATTCAAAGATATACAGGCTGATTCAGACTTCACGGAAAAGTACTTTCTCAGACTTATAATTTAAGATAAAAAGCCTTTTTATATAAAATTGTTATATACAACGAAACAATATTAAAATTATCATTCGTTAAGATATTTTCGGGTATGTTTAAAAAGCATATATTTTTAACAATATTTTTGTGGTTTCTGATACTCATAATAGTTCATTTCCTTTGTTATTTTGATCACTCGGTCAATCTGAATGAGACTTCATAATAAAACCAGTATTATTGTAGTATTATTTTTCCAAGAGAGACTGTTACAGCGAGCAAGAGGAGCAACTAAACTGCATAATGCACTTCAGTGCTTCTTAAACTTTCAATATTTGTGACCCAATTTTCAAGCATAATTTTCATTGTGCCTCCCCCATACAATAATAATGTATTGAATGCAATAAAAATATACTTTGACACTAAAGCTACAATACGACTTTAATTACAAATCATACTAACTGTCACAAAAATAATATTACATTTTGTACATGACAAGCCCATGAGAGACACTAGGAATTATTAAACTTGTTTTTATTTAACATTGATAAATTAATTATCAAAAATATTGTGAAGTACTGATAAATTTATTAGTATATTATGTCAGAGTAATTGTGTATTTAGTTTTGTCAGAACATATTTTGTTTTGCTTCTTTTCAGTAAATTAATACTTATTTTAAGTCTTTTAATTTCAACTTTTCAATAAGCTTGCGCCTTCCCCCTTATAGGGATATCATGGCTCACCCCACAGTTTGAAAAACGCTGATGTATCTGATAATTAATTTGAATGTAAAAATGTTTTTTAGAATTTCTTGCATCTGAGTTTTAAAACAATTATGCTCTTTTTCTTAAGATATCCGTTATCTATTTTGTTCGGAACCGTGATTTTAAAAAAGAACATAAATGGATAATTTTCATGATATTTAGTGTCACTTAGATTAGCATTCACGTATAAAATGGTTTTAAGGACATTATGACAAAAAAAATTATTTAAATATAATATTTTGGCAAAAAATTAACTTAGAATAACCTTTTTTTCAAAATGTTCTCCTTTTACAAAGAATGTTTCTATAATAATAATAATATTTTGCTTATATATAGTGAAGACTTTTCCAGAGAGTCTGAACTAGGATTTTTGAAAAATTCACATTATTTTCATAGTTACCACCCATTGAAATAATTAGCGGCATCTTTTTCTTAAAATTTCTCCCCTCTGTTGTAGTAAAATATGGATGAATCCACTTCTAAGTTATATATTTCAGAAATTCTAGTTCAGCCTCTGTACAGAGGTCTGAGCTATAGACAGGCAAAATATTATTATAATAGAAGCATTTTTCATAAAAGGAGAATGTTTTGAAAATGGGCCATTCTATGTCAATTTTTTGTCAAAATATTGTACTTAAAGAATTGTTTATTGTAATACTATTCTTAAAATAATTTTATATACGTTTTCTAATCTATAATGACACTAAATATTATAAATATTACCCATTTAAAAACTTTTGCAAAATCATAGTTTCGAACGTAGGCGGATACCTTAAAAGAGCTGATAAATGACAATCGTAATTTTCAATTAGTAATTTTCGCAGCATTAGACGAAGTTAGTGTAACATTTATATAGTGTGGGTATTTTTCTTTTTTAAAAAAAAAAATTTTACTTTTACTGAAGATAATTTGTACACTTCCAGTGAGGAAAGAATTGAGAAAATTTTCCATCCCCTCAACATTTTCAGGATGGCATCCAAGAACTGAAGAGGGAAGCAAGTACTTACTCTGTCATGTAAACTACTCACTACTAATCTCTTTTCTCGAGTATTTTATTTCACACCACCCTCCCTTTCTTAAACTATGGGGTTGAAAAAGAATAAAATAAAGGCATGAAAAAAATATTCTCTGTACACCCCTTTACCTACAGTGGAAGTTACCCGTCTGGCCAGTCGTGTTCTTCCCATTGGCCGGGAGGAGGAAGGGGGGTCAGCAAAAAGAGAACGAGGGGTGTAACGGGGAAGCCGAGGCCGTCGACCCTTGACCGCAGCGATGTCACAGACGATAAGGATGCACCATCATCCCCTTGTGATCAGTCATACGTCCCTCCCAGCTGGAGAGGAGGGGTATTCCAGTTTCTTCCCCTTCCCTAATTAGGCGGGATGATGAAGGATTAGGGATTCAAAAGTCGAAGAGGGTTTTCACATTAAAAGTATCTTTTAGCGGAATGCAAAAGGCTCCGTCTTGCACCATTCTAAATATTTCACGGGGGAGATCATTTTCTATGTAATTTGTGGTTGCAAATTTAATGTGTTTTGGAATGTGGAAAGTTGCAAAATCTTTTTTCTTCTTAATTATAAGGGAAATTAATGCATTATGTGCAGTGGCGCACACAAGGGGAGGGTCGGACCCCTCAAAAGCCTGATTTTTTCCGATTGATTAAAATTTCTAAGTATATAGTACGTAAAATTTTAATATTTGTTATTAATGATTAATTTTATTAATTAATGCTAATTATTTATTCAATAATTAGTTTTTACTGATGTTTGTTCCCGAAAATCAACAAAATCGAAAGGAGCATGATACAAGAATGGTGAACTTTCGACCCCGGACCCCCCTCCCCCTTGAAAAATTTCTGTGTACTCTACTGATTATGTGAAATAATTTTCGCTCCGCTTATCCCTCAATAAGAGAATTGTTCTAATAAAAGGAGCACTATATTTAACTACTCGAGAAGCAGTATAAATGTTTAGTGTGTTGTTACTAAAGATGGAGCCTTTTAATGGTAGTTAATCAATGCTAAGGGGTTATTATTCTTTTAAAAAAAAAAACTATTTTTTCCCAAATAGACAGATTCTAAAAGCACATTTCGAAACTGGAAAATCCCTAGATATTAACATAGATTTATGTGGTTACTATCAATAATTCCTCCTTCGAAATTCGCCTTTAAACTTTCATGCACCATTTTTTCGTTCTAACATATTAAGCCTAACTTGCATTTCATGTAAATGATTGGAAAACTAATATGTGAAATGCAGTTTAATGGGTAAATGTATAATTTTAGCAAAATTGCATTATATAAATAAATGTAATATTATATGTAAGATAATAAAGTCAGGAAATATAATATTAATCTCAAATACATTTTCCAGTGAGAAATTGTTCTAATACTGAACATTTTTTCGCTTTTGGGGGTAAACAACCATAACAGTATTATCTTCTTGCGTCGCGTAACAAATTAAATTTTACTGGGAATGGAATTAGTTCTATTTACTCTCACTTGTTCGTCCGTTTACTTTTCTTTTATTACATGCATTTTTATTTTATTTTTTATAAAAAAAGAGAATCAATTTTGCTGATAGGGAATTTAATAAATTGATGTACTTTCGTCTTTCTGTTGCTTTTAGACATTGTATTTGTTATTATTGTTTTATCTATATATATATATAAATGGATGTTTGTATATATGAACGATCTTCACTCCAACACCGTTCAATTGATCACTATGAAAATTGGCATGTACGTGTATTTTTGTGGAGAAGATTTTTGTGCTATCCTCTTTGTTGCAGCTCCCCACCAGGTGGCACTATAGCATATCAACTCCTGCACCGTTCAATCAATCGCCAAGTTGTCCTCATGGTAGCCAAAAATGATGTCAATTTGACTCCATCTCCAACATTTCGCCATGTTTCCATTGAATCGCCATATAATGTAAGAAACGGCGTTGTGCTTGCGAATATTACAATTTTAACACAAAATAAATACAATAGAAAGTGATATTGACGTATTGCACATTCAGATATAAATCATTTACACTATTTTAAGCATTCATTACACAAAATTTGTAACAATATTTTACTTTTGCTCCGCTTAAGAAGGTTTTTCAAAAATTGACCCTCAAAAGACTTATGGGGCTTTATAAATAAGACAAAAATCTCTCCTTTTTATCGGCTATTCGATCTACAGGCTTAAAATTTAACAAATAGGGAGGAGGTGTTCAGCTGAGATATACAAAAAGCTTTTTTTGTTGTTGTTGTTTAGTTTGCAATTCACGCAAAATTAACTCATTAAGAACTTCTTTATCCTTTAATCTGTATTGTTTAATTTTTCAATTCCCCCGTGCAAAGAACGGGTATACCAGCTAGTTGAGACTAAACTTTGAGTTACTTTATGGTAAATTTCCTTTGTATTTTTAGAGTTGTCATTGTTTCCAAGATTAATGTATATGGAATTCTTATTGTAATTTTAAAAATTACTACGAGTAAAGAAATAAAATAAATCATTATTCCAAAAGTAAATTTTGGTGCTTAAGCTTCCATTACAATTAACGTAATAAATAATAATAATGCCTTGAGGAACACAATAGAATATGGAACAATTTGCTACTTAGTCATAAAAACTTTTAAATTTCAACCAAGCGTTTTCTTTTTATCAATACATTCAACATTTGTTAGTGAAGAAGCATGTGTATGTCTGTGTGAAATGAGTAACGTAATTAAATTGTTTTTTAAAGCAATGAAATTAAGTGATAAAAGAGCTTAGCTCAAATTGAAATCATTTACCTCTAAAATGTTTAGTTAATATTTGTACATGTACATTTTACTATTCAAAATTTCAAGATGAATTGAGTTTCTAATTCCATGAGCGAGAATAAAATTTGTTTCAAGCATTGATGTTGAGTTCATACAGCGACTAAATTTATACTGATGCAATTTCTATTGTTTAGTTTTGAAAATTTTAATATTTTTTTAAATGAGGCATATTATTTTTTAAATAATATATGTGCTCGGTGGCTTAGAGGTAGCGTGCCCGCTTCATAAGCTTAAGGTTGCGGGTTCGATCCTGGCTCGGTTTGGTAGATTTTCTGGATTGGAAAACATAGTCTTGTATGTTATGCTTATGTGGCATGTAAACGACCTTGAGTGTCAATTTGGCTCGGGTACTCACCGAAATATTAGTACCGACGAAAACTTGCATTAAAATTAATTCAACTGTCGTAATTTGGAAGCGTGAGCCACCACTAGATGGTGCCTCCAAGAAATGGCTCTCGCCTTTAGGGATTTGCCGTGCCCGCGAAGGCTTGGTTGCAATATGCAGAACACAAGGTGGGAAAATAGGATCTTTTCGACATCCGACCATAGGTCTAAATTTAGAGCCAATTATCCATCTAATGGGAAAGTTAATTACCTAGATTTTAAAAATTTGCACTACATTAAATCTAGATATTTAAAGCGGATTATAGTAATTAATATAAAATAACCAGTTTTTGATTGATTGATTGCTTTTTAACGTTGCACTTCGAGGCCACATGCCATGAGTTTGAACTCTTGTGCCACTGCAGACCTGCCGTGTAGACATTTATGCATGTAAAATCTGTTGAGGATCAAAATCCTCCCGTTAACGGGATGTGGTTATTTGGAGAAATGGGTGCCCTCTCTGGTAATGTTCTGGCTGCTCAAGAAATTTACAGATCATCCTTTGCGGGGGATGGACTTTGATGAGGGCTGCGGTAGCCCAGTGTTTAAGGTATCGGATCGCGGGGCAGGCATGTTGTGGAGTTCAAACCCAGTACCACTAAAGATCCGCCGGTAAGTGAGCGATGCACGTTAAATCTGTCGGGGGCCCCAAACATCCTCCCGTTTGGGGTCGTGTGGGTGGGAGTTAGGAGAGGGGTGCCAGCCAGGAGTCGTCCTGTCACGATCATGGTTAAAATTACAGGTCCGTTTCCAAAAACCCCGGTAGCTGAACAGTGCGACGTTAATATTCGTTAATATAATAATTCGTTCGTTAATATACTCACTCAGTACCTATTTATTAGGGCATAAAAAACCTATAGATGTGCGGAAAACACTTGTTTTATCTTCGCTTACAAAAGAAACATAAACCCGCGATCAGAAAACTTTCCCCAAAATTCCCTGTTCTCGCCAAAAAAAGAAAGAAAGAAAGAGAAAGTAAAAAAATCCATTCTTTTCATGTGGAAAGAAAGCCAAAACCGCCCCATTTAAGCCAACTTTATCCTTATATTCCCAAGCAATAAAAGAGAGCAACGAAGGAAAAAAAAAAAACTTTTTTTCCCTTGGCGCTGAAAAAGAAACGCCGACCGACTCTTGCGCTCTTTTTAAGTCACCTCTTTCCACTTAGGCGAGCGGCAATCAATAAAATGATTTATCATATCTGGCTGCAGAATAGACGAGCACCCAGACAGTTTCATCGGGAAAGGGACCAGAAAGAAGGGTGCTATCTTCATTAATTTGGAGGATCTATCATGGAACGATGGGAGGGTCTGTCAGAGTTGCAAGGGGGGTGGGGCAAACCCCGTCTTATACCCATCCCTGAAATATTCGCCTTTAGGTTTTTAGTTTAGACTTGTCAGGAAAATAACGAAGTGGATTTTACCCTCAGGTTACTAATAATATATTAGTAACTTTTCTTTTATAAATAATGTTTTGGGGAGGTTTTTGAGTGTGTAAGTTTAAATTGGCTTAAGAATATATTCCCCCCCCCCTCTCCCATGCTAAAGAATGGGACCTGATTTATTTCAGGTAGAAAACTCCTCTTTAATATTCTTTATAGTCTGATTTTTAGCGTGCGTTCACTCAATAATTCTTATTCTTACAGTGATATCTGCTTAAAACGATTCTATATATAGTAGGACTTCTATATAACGAAGTCGCTAAATCCCGAAATCGCTATACGGAAAATTCCTTATTTAGAGGTTAATCTTTCAATTTTCTTTATAAACCGCATAAAACAAATTTTAAATTCAAAAACACTATACATTAAAAAGAAATAATTATTCACACCTTTTTGTAAACTAATATATATTTATTTTCTATATCTTACTTATCAAAGAAAAAAAAGGAAGAAAAATTGCAAGAAAAGTTTCTTGGTACTTTATCCACTTCTTGAAGAATTAAGCGTTTTTCTTTGATGCTCAAACACTTACGCTTTGAAATTTTCGAGCTATACGAAAAGAAGCTACCAGTACGACTGATCAACGCTACAAATGAACGGAGACTAGTTGAAGGACACGAGAAAACACCACTGAGGGTGAAAGGGGATATCGAAGATGCAAAGAGAAGAGCAAAAAATTGAATCCCAAGAGAAAAAGTTCATTATATAGAAAATGTACTTCACTATTGGGAGATTTTATTTTACGAAGAAAATCGAGAAATGTTCTTGGTTCCAGGAAAAAGTTTACTATATAGAAAAATTCGCAATATAGAGGTTCGTAATATGGAGATTCGACTGTAATTCCCTCTCCTTTATATGCTTTTTTACCTTTTTTTAATCCGATGTTCACTTGCATCTAATAAGATTATATGCTGCACATAGTTACGATTTAAAAAAATATATCTTATAACAATTTTTTACGTTTATTTTTAGTGACTCTTACGGAAATTATTATTTTAAATAAAAAGGTGGTGATTAAGATTTATTAACACATTTATTTTGCAAGAAAAGGTGCGAAAATAAATAAATTGATACTGTACACTGTATACTTTTTTTGTTTAGTTTATATAAATACTGTTTACTGCATAAAAAAGGCAAATGTTTTATTTACCGTAAAATTCGGCGTATAACTAACTCTCACCTGTACTTTAAATTGCATTTTTTAATTTTTAGGTGCAGCGCTCCTTCTGCAAGTCCCAAAATACAAAGAACAGAAATAAAATCCCTTAACAACTGAAAAATAAATTACTTCGTATGAGTAATTCATAATAACACGTTATTCATATTTTAGTTCTACACTGCTGTTTGTAAAAAATGCAACACCATGAAGGAATTATCAGAATTAAATAAACTTTGTAGCAAATATCAATTATAGGATGTTACGTAAAATAGTAAAGTTTCAGAGCTACCGCGCATGCGTGGTGTGCGCAGTGCCCTCTGAACTGATGCTGAAAGCGTATAAATAGGGTTGTAGCGGGCCGTTGAAAATAGTTAATGATCATTTGTTAGTGGCAAACGTTTAGGAGACCCAAGTATGCCTCCACGAAAATAAGGAAAATTCCCAAACAACTTACGGAGTTTGCAGGGGGAAGGTTGTGGGCCCTTTCGAGAAGGAGAAATTTTCCTGTCGCGCAGTAGGAGCCCCGTGTGAGCGGAACTGCCCCAAAACAGTGAGGGAGTTCGGGCGTGGCCCGGGACGAGCACCGAATAACCAAAAAAACCGGTGGGGGAAAAACGCACGCGCGCGATCAAAAAAACCGCCCCCGCATGGGTTTCGGCGCTTTCTTCGGGGGGGGCAGCAGCTTTCTACAGGTGTACAAAGTTGGCTTCGTAAATTTCACCGACGTCTCCCGAAACCGGGGATTAGGGCGGGGGTCCCTTTTATACAGGATCACCCTGACGACAAACCACGACGGCTCCCCCCCGAAAGGGCCTCGACCAAAAAGTGGCAAAAATCAAAAGTTGCTTTTCAGATGAATCCCCTTAAGGGGATCATGATGGCCGCATTCGTGTTGGACCTTTATGGGTGAACGTTCCCTTCCAGAATGCGTTACCCGGAACGACATAGGGGCCCTCAACACGGAGTTAGGGTTTTGGGGGGTGCGTTTTCCCCGTACAGGGACAAATCCTTTTGCTCAATTGGGATAATCTCAATAACAACAGGAAAGTCCGTGAAGTCCCTACGGCCCAAAAAGTCGTTCTCTTCATTCAAGGATTTCTGGGCTATCTTTTGCAGGATAATGCACGCTCACATGTTAAAAAACTTTTTCCGGGTTCCCCGTTCAGCCCAACACATGGGAACTTCTTTTCCCTTTCCTTTATTCACCCGGGTATTGGGTTATTGAGCACGTGTGGGCTTTGTTTGGTCGGCGTCTCGCTCGTATCCACGTCCTGCAGCAAAAAAAGAACTTTTGCTGCGCGTACAAGCAAAGGGAATTTTTCTTCCACAAGCAAAAACATTCAAAAACTGTTTTTACCCGCCACATCGTATAGCAGCACTTTTACAAAACCCCGTGGTGGCTACACCAAATACCGATTTCGGGCACTTAACATTGTTTTTTGCTTTGAAAATTTCGCCATTTATTTGTACTAATACAAGTTGTTAGAAGCCCAGTGGCTGAGTGGTTAGTGCATCTAGCTTCTACACCATAAACCCCGGTGGGCAAGTTTTTGGCCTTTCTTCCCTTCAATGGGTCGTTTAAAATGAGTCCAACTTGCATGAACTTAACACTTGTGGGTTTTGCGTCAGACTAACCATCTGACCGGAACATCTGCTCATGCACCTCGGGGTCCAAGGTCGCGTATACAGAGTTGGGCACAGTAGGCCTTGTCCCTCATGGGATGTCGCGCCACTGAGTTAATACAAGTCGTATGTGCATTAAATTTCATTTAATTCTGATGATTCCTTCATGGTGTCTCATTTTTTACAAACAGCAGCTTATTTCTTTACATTTATAACACAGGGGTAATAGTGATGATTTATAAAAGTTAAGTTAAAGTACTCTGCATCGCCAAGTCATATTTCTCTATTTTTAAAATTCGTCAAGTTCTAAGAAACGTTAACATAGAAATTTATGATAAAAGACCTTTGCTCCTTCTCATTTTCCGAATAAATCAAGAATTTAAATTGCATTTCGCATACATCTTCTTGTAGACAGCTTTCCCAGAAAATTTTAAAATGCTTTATTCGTCTTAGCAATAACATCTTAATGTTATTTATGATACTCTGTTTATAAGATACTAAAATTATCATCCGCGATATAAAAACTTTTAAGTGCATTGTGAGCGGAAGTCAAAACCATTAATAATTAATGCGATTTTAAGAAAGTTGTTTCAATTATTGATTTGTTGCAAAAGAGGATTTCTTCCATTTTCAAATAAATAAATAAAAATCCCGGATAATACTTTACATTTAATCTTCTGGTAAACAAACTCTCATGAGGAAATGTTTCCCAATTGATTATATTATTTAAAATATTTTGGTGTTCATAATCAAGAGAATTTGCATATTTTTAATCCAGTTCCTTGAAAAGTAGTGATTGAAGGATAAAATCCTTCCTTCCAAACAAAGATGAACACTTTTAATGTCAATCAATTAAGTTTTCACGTTAGGGCCATTTTTAGCCTCCCCGGTGCCTTAGGCACTTCAAATTGTTACGCCCCCGCTTCCACAATTTCCAGAGCATCCCTCTCCTTCACTTTGAACCTTCCCGTTTGGTTCGGGAGAGATTTTCCCCTTTAATCTCTTGCTATTTTCTCTTTCTTTGTTTTGCTCTTTGGAGACCTTTCCATTACCCAGCAAAAGTAAGGATCCGCCTTGTCCTGGATTGGCAACCGGTAGCCGTAAGGAAAGGATAGTCACATGGTTTGGTCCTCGTGTTCCTTTCTTACTTTACAACAGGGGTGTCAACCAAATGACCTTGCGAGCCACTTCGAAAAAATATTATAATCTTGCGGGCCTCACATAAAAATATGTACCTTTATATCAGATTTGGAAACAAAAAATTTATTGAATGAAAATTTAAAGCAGAATAATTATTTTATTGTTTTCATTATTTTTCAACACAGATAGAAATATAATAATGTTTATATAATATAATAATGCAATTTATCAAAAATGCAAATATTCCAGTTGCCATTTTTTGAAATTACGGTTTTTCTGAATTGATTTTCGTTACTCATTGTTGTTTTATATGCTGTCATTCGCAAACGATTAGTATACATTGCACTTTTTCTTATCCTCCCGAATATTTTTTTTTTTTTTAAATTTAAAACATCTCTGACTCCTCTTGCTTTTTTGGGCACTCCCAAAAAGAAAAAGGGGGAGGGAGAAATGAAAGTCCCCCAGAAAAATTTGTCCCCGTAAAAGGGAACATAATGCAAAAAATTTATTAAAAAAATAATTTACTAAAAAAAAATCAAAATTAACTGTTTGATAAAATATAATCTATTTTTAAATTGGCATTTCATTATCAAAAAATAGAAATGTCCTTAGATTAAAAAAAAAATCTGATATTTAAAATTTTTAAAAAGAGTGGCGGGGGCCTGTGGGACACCCTCTTTACAACATACGGACCACCCCACCTTTTGATTAGTAGAAATTAATGAAATCTTTGGGTTTTTCAATATAAGGGAAAAACATTATTATATGAACTGTTTTTAACTTGTTAATTGTCATCTTTTTCATCGCTTTGCTATCTTTTACTTTTAGACATCTTTATTCTTTGTTGAGTCACAGAAGATGATTCAAATACGTTGAGAACAGATAAAAATGGTCACATAGTTATATTAAAAAATCTATTTCATTTGAACAATTTTTTTCTCGTAATTTTACTTATATTTTTATTAGTACTATGTATCAACCAATAAGTTATTCCATACGTAATGTTATATAAAAATTTATATCAATCCCCCAAACATTTTAAGAGTAACTTCATAATAAAAATGAAATAGAGTGAAATACGTTTAATTCGAAAAGGCTTAAGACGAAATATCGGTTAACTCGAAATAATACAACGGTTCCTACAAATTATTATGTATTTTTATGTACTTTTTCTCTTAACACGAAACGAAAATCGCTTAACATGAAAAGATTTTCCTATGGGAATGAACAAAACACGGAAAATATCTGTCAATCTCGGGATGTGAAATGAAAGACAGGTAGTTTCACATGGTTCGTAGAAGGAGAGTAACTTGGCTTTTTAAAATATCTGTGACACACGCCAATTTTGTTTATCTAAGCTACTACTTTAATCCTCCATCCTTAAAAACGAAACGCCGCACAAAAACATCTCGTCTCTCATCAGTTGCCTTTGCAATTCGCAGTGTGAGTAAAATTCAGGAGTTAGTTCGTGCCCCCTTATTTTAGAAGAATATTTTTACGAGCACAATTGCAAAGAGCTCAGGTGGAAAGCAAACTGCTCTGTCTCGCTTAAAACAAAGATGGAGCTTGTTAAGGCTGTTGATCAAAAACAGGAAACGAAACCGGAAATCTGTAAGGGTTTTGATGTTGAAAATTCTACATTATCAACATAAATTAAAAAAAAACAGAGCAAATTACGGAAATGTTTGAACGGAGTAAGTTTAAGTCAAAACGAAAACGGATGAGATCGGCCAATCACTAGGATATAGAAACGGCTTTACTTGTTTAGTTCAAACAAGCGAGATCTCAAAATGCCCCCATTAAATATTTTGTACTAAATTTCATTAAGTTTCTATGAATGTCTTTATTTCATTGATTTTTTAAATACATGCAAATATACGTATCTATGTAAATAAAATGAGCTCTAATAAGCTTAATTTTATCGTTGTCTTATTTATTATTTTTTTTTCAGTATTTTTTTTAGCACGAAATAATTTTTCAGTCTCCTTCAGTTTCGAATTAAACGGTTTTCACACTGTATCTCATTAAATACGACCTAATTTTATAACAAATTGAAGGATGTTTTATCAAATTGGCTTCTGCAAATATGTTACGCATCAAAAAAAGACTTCTGAATACTGCATTAGTTTCTGATACTTGAATAATCTATGAATATTACTTAATTCACACACAAGAATACATTCTGCGGAACTTTTTATATATCACGAACTACTTAGATACTGATATTGTGTTCCTTTTTTTCCCCTGAAGTACTCATGACAAGTAACTACTCCTCATCTACTGAAAAAAGTGCCTGTCAGTTTAATAGCTGTTCTTGGACAACATAAATCTCCATGCATTTGTAGATGCGTAGTTTCGTGTTTCACTATGACCTACATATGTTGTCCCCAAATATCTGACGAATATATTAATTTCATTTTTTAAATCAAATACAGTTATGTTTATCGGCTATAAATATCTTTGTTCTAGTTGCATATCGTAATGGCCTCTCTCTGTTAAAATTCAAAAGCTAATGGTGTGAAGAGAATGAGGTTAATGGGCTTAAGTTTTTATAGGACTCTCCTAAGCCTTCATCCGCTTCTCCACGTTTCATATTGACCATTGTAATTAACAAGAAAGATTTTTGAATTAAAAAGATTGCGCTTTTAAATTAAAATTGCCGCCAATGCCTTTAACAGACAAAAATGAGACATTAAAAGTTAAACATTGTTAACTTACTGTTTTAACTACCAATAAATGGGCTAAATTGATGGCAATCTCGTGATAAATGCAATCCCGTGTTCTGCATTGAGTTCAAAACTGGCATTAGACTTGTTCTTGTTGCTGTACTTGTAAAATTTAAATAAAATTTCGGATTTCATTATTGGGTAAATTTGCTCAAGAATTAAGATTCTTCAAAAAGTTTTTCAGAATGAGGTAAATTCATTACGGTCACGTGATGAATGCAATCACGTATTCTCTATTCAATTCAAAACTAACATTAGATTTCTACTTATTTTACTTATAAAATCTAGATAAAGTTTTCAATTTGATAATTTTGTAAAGATGTTCACACAAGTATTAAGATTCTTCAGAAAGTTTACCAAAATTAAAAAAAAAACTTTTATTATTCGTGCACTTTTAAATCAGATACATTTTCGATACCCATGTGCGTTGTTATTATTGACAAATACGTACAGAGTTTAAAAGAAAGTTTCTGTAAAAAGCAAAAATTGGCAACAACGAAGTACCTGCCCTGACTGGCTGAAAGCACAAGATTGCCTTTAGGACTTATCAATTATAAACTGATGGCTGGAAGAAAGTGATTACCGCTATCATGTGACTATCACGTCTAAATCTTACATTATACTGTTGATTCAAAAATATATAAAAGTGACTATTTTCAGAACATCCAAAATTTTCATTGAATAAAGTTATTTACATGAAATTTTTAAAATGGGGCTTCCTTTTTCATAGTACACTTTATATAAACGCTTAGGCCATGCCAAAAAAGCTTTTTTGAACATTTCGGGGGAATTTTTCTAACTTCCTGTTTGATTGCTTTTTGAAACCCTTGAAGCGTTCTTACTTGACATCTAGTTAATTGTTTTTTAAATATCCCTATAAAAAGTATTAGCAAGCAACACAGTTGGGGAGGGGAGGTAGCTACTTCTCATAAAGAAGAAAATTTATTATTTTTTATCCTACAGACATTTTATAGCTTACTTTGCAGTATGACTTGATGCAGAATCTTGGTAAAAAAAAACATTCCACGAAGGTTACGGACTTCATGTGGTTACGATTTCTTTGAACATGAGCTTCAAAACTTTTTTCTGATAGTATGGAGCATCAGTTTTAGCTTTGGGTTCCACAAAAAAAAGCCTTGAGAGATCATTCCTATCTATATCACAACACCTGACAGCTAACTTGCTTTTTGTAAAACAGCTGCGTCTTTGCGACGCTTTTCACGTGAAACATGTTTTATCTTCGTTTCACAAGTTGTGGACGACAGATGAAACAATTCTTCATCCTAAATTATCCATGTTTTGTATCTACCTTTGCGTAACATTAAATACAGTGGCCAAGAGCGCTTTCTTCGTTTTCTACTGTTTTTGCATGTATTTGATGACAGACTAGTTCCTTCACTTTTTTATAACCAATTTTCTTTACCTGACGACAAATTGTCGATTGCGATACCAGTAGTTTCTTGAGCAAAGCTCTTTGATGCAGAGGATTTTCTATAGAGCGATAAGTCTTTTCAACTTTTTTTTTTTTTTTTTTCATTCAGGACTTCCTTTCGTTCTTATTTTTTTCCTGGAACTTTTGATTACCAACTAAATTTTATCTCTTTTCAAAGTTTAGATAGTAATACATAAGAAAAATGTATCTTCCGATTTTTAAATGCTTCGTTTATAACAGAATTTAAACAACCATCCTTCAAAAGCTTTAAAATTTAGTTCTGAGTTTGAGAATCTAATTTCAGTACCATAAGTTACTCTCACTAAAAAATGGTTAGATTGATAACTTAAATGCGCTTCACTTATAAAACTAAACCGGTAGTAAAATTATTGAAATTCACCATAAATAGTTATATTTTTAAATTTGGTCACACTAATGTTGAATCAACTGGTACGTGTAAGTCCAGTGCGTTTTTCTTACCTATGTACGTGATTATTACATTGACAAATATGTGCTTTTTAAAAGAAAGTTTCTATGTAAAAATCAAAAATGAGCAACATCGAAGTACAAGAACTGAATGACTGAAAACACGTGATTGTATTTATCATGTGACTATGACGTCATACAGGGCCGGCTCTAGCAGTTTTGCCGCCCCGGACAAAAATGGAAAATGCCACCCCTCTCTCCAATGCCGCCCCTCTCGCTCTATATATATTATTTTAAGTCTTAAAAAATTCAAAATAATTCGAAATTAAGGATGTAATTTATTATTATTTCAGAAGAATGAAATGGAAGATAAGGAATCGTCTATTTAACAGTCCAATTTCTTTAAAAAATTCTCTAATGGTGGGGACCACAAGCGTTTGTTTTTTTTAAATAACTACACTCAAGACTAAAAAAAAAGCATCTCCTGTGGCTCTGTAAAAACCTCTTATTCCCCTTTGCCCCTTTTTTTGGTAGCTAAAACTCATCATAAGGGTGAAAAGAATGCCACTTGTGACCTCACCCCGGAATGAAAAAGTTATAGTTAAAGATGTGTGCATATTAAACATGTTTAACATATGCTCCCCCCTTTAAAACCCTTCTTTCAACAAAAAAAGAAAACTGTCATTAAATATACGAGTAATAAAAATTAAGATACGTTAAATGAAAAAAAAAATTTCAGCCCCAAAACATTTCAAAAATATATCAAATTTTTTGTAACAATAAAAATATTTTTTCAAATTTGATCCAAATTCCCCCTTAAAATTTCCCCCCGGCAAGGGGGCCGGTTTGTCCGGCCCTAGAGCCGCCCCTGCGTCATATGAATTTAACCCATTGTGGTCAACTCATCAGCAAATTACCTTTCAGTTTTATGTATGTCACAATTCACGCCTGCTTTCACCAATAATGATCTTAATTTACAAAGTACATTATATCAATAAAATTTTTATTTTTAATGCTTTATTCGATTGAAGCCTTTTTTTAAAAAAATAATAATAAAAGTCCCTTGGTGAAAAAAGTGTTCTTTGCGAAATTTTGTATAAATTGATTTAGAGGAAATGGCCCTATTTATAAAAAAAATGGTTATCACAAATTTTTTTGGCAGTTCTCTATGTACAGTCGGACCCGGATTTAACGAACTCATTGGGACCTAACATTTTGTTCGTTAATTCGGGGTTCCAATTCGAGGTTAATTCGGGTTCAAAAAAATACTATTTTTTGTTATCTCCTTTGGAAAAATCTATAATAAGCAACAATACAAAAAATTATTCATAGTTAGAAACTACACACTTTTTATTCAACAGTTAAAAATACTATTAATGAATTATTACGCACTAGTAAACTGGAAATATTAAAATAATGGCTAATAGATGTTTGACAATCTTTTTTGAATCCTGTCTCGAGAAAGAGGTCTTTTCTGACTTCATGCAGAGAAGAACTGCGTCATTTACATTAGCTGCATGAGGTATGTTTTCAGTTTCCAAACGATATCAAGCATTGGCAAATGTAACAGTTTCGTAAGGTTTCGTTATCGATTTCTGAATCAGAATCGCTATTTATTGGTTCCAACAAATCAACAATTTCCTCAACTTCAGTTGAGATGATAGTGAGTCCGTCATCGAATGACACACAATCTAAAAAATCTTAAAATATCCCCTGCGTTGTGGAGTGGGATGAGATAAGAAAGGAATTTCCTGTCCTATTGATAACTAACGCGATAGGTTACACTCATGACTCACCTGCACCAACAAAGTCTAATATTGATCTGCACCTTTTCCAGTCAAAATTTGCTGCTTACAAGAAAATAATTTTTTCTGTTCCGGAAAAACAGGAAATGTCATTTGAAAAATTTTTTAAAATTTTTTTTAAAGTCATTTCCTACTTAGATCAACAAAGAAAAATTTTATTTTAGCTACTTTTTATTAAATAATTACAATTAATATAAATATGTATATACATAGGACAGAATCATAACATTAAGTGGTAATTAACTTTTATTAATTATCATTAAAGTATCGTATTGTTATCCAAAACAATCGTGTATATAAAATTTCAGTTCAACTGAATGCTTTGAAACGTGAGAAAAAAAACCTTTTCAAGTTTTGACACGTCGCCAAAAATGGTGCCAACGCGGCTGTGTATTTGTAATTCTTTAAATAATTAGTTTTAATCAATTAATTTTATTAATTATAATTAAATTACTGTATTGTCATCCAAAATAATCATGCATATAAAATTTCAGCTCAATTGAGCCCTTTAAAATGTATTTTATTAACGGTTGAAAATTCCACCAAGATAAATAAATAAATAGAGAGTGTGAGCTGATAATAGGAATTGAAAAAAAGCAAAATTTTTCTAATAGAAACTAAAAAAAAAAAAATTCAGCTTTTCAAATAATTCATTAATTCAGGGTTTATTATTCGTTAAATAGGGGATTTTTGCCTTCATTTCAATTGGGAAAGAGAAAATTCGTTAAATGGGGGTTCAGTAAATCGGGGTCCAACAGTATATGCGTTATATAAAACAGTTTTTGTGCTCAAAATACCACTAGAAGCTCATCATCTAATTTTAAAGAAAAATTTTAAAATTCATGATTTTTGAAAAAATACTCACCACTACGGTATTGACGTACACCAGGTTCCAAACGTCGCGTCCTTGGGGGCGAGCAAAATTGAAAAATCGAAAGCAAAAGTTTATTTAAAAAATTATTAATTAACTGAAAGTAAACAAACAAAATAATTTCTGATATAATAAAATATAGAATGCAAATTTACGCTGTTATAATACACTTATAAATGTATCAGTACTGTACAATGTATATTTTATTATTAATTTAACAATTCTAAGTTAAGAACAAGTTTGATAATTATCAGTGACCCCATGGGCTTGCATTAACACTTATCTTGATAATTTGTACGGTTTATAATTAATTCCTTAACTGTCTGTTAAATTACGCAATTCGCTCCCCAATGTCATCGCTTACCACGTAGATGAGCGTATTTTTATGCTTTTTTGCGGGGGAGGGAGGAGGAAATAAATAAATAATCAAAAATCCTCTGAAATAAGTAAATCCTTCGCAAACACTGTCAAGGTCCTTTTATTGCATTCAAAAGCCCTCGGAATAATTTTTTGGTCGCACTGCACAGAAAAGATGGTACTTCGGAAAGGCGTATATATACGTCCAGAAAATTAATGCTTTGGCTTAGCGAGAGGTTTATATACGTCGGTGGCACATAAGAGGTTAAAACCGTATTGTAGCCTTAGTGTCAAAGTATGGTATTATTGAATTCAATACATTGTTATTGTATGAAGGGGGGCGCGATGAAAATGATGATTGTGTGAATAGTGGGTCGCATATATTGAAAGTTTGAGAAGCACTGACGTACACACAAAAAATTTTATTAACAAGTATATCGAACTATGTGGGGAAAAAGTTGTTACAGGTTTTGTGTTAACATTATTGAAATTCGTAAAATACTTCTTTTTATGAATTCATATAGAAAAAATTCATTAAAAAAGGTATAAATTCTAAATTCATTTGTTTTTAAAACTATATATATTGCTTTGATTGAAAAATGCATAGCAACATTTATTACTTGTACTCATAGTAATAGTTTAAAAAATATATCTAAGTATTTGGCATAATAGAAAAAAAAATGTTTTAGTATTTTAAATGAAGATAAAAACTACGTACCGTAAATCCGGCGTATAACGTGTACTTTAAACACAAAAAGTAAGGTCGAAATTTAAGGGGACGCGTTAATGAAAACTTTAAAAAATGAAAGAAATGAGCATAAAAAATTAGACTTCAGCATAGATTGCAATACTGTTTATTTTATAGAAATGTCATACCTTAAGAACTAAAAGAGTCGTAGTTTTAGAAGTTTAAAGCCTGAGATAATACCTTCAAATAAATTAGTTCAAAATATAACAGCATTGCACACGTACATTTCAGGTTTCTTCGTAAAAAAAAATAGTGCGCGTTATACGGCGAATATAACAATAAATTAAAAATACAGCTGGAAAATATAGGTGCATGTTACATGCCATATTTTACGGTAGTTATTTTTTCTTCCTGAGATTAATGTATTTAGAGGTATCCGACTGCGCTCGGAACCGTGATTTTGCAAAAACGTATAAATGGATAATATTTATGCTATTTAGTGTCACTTGGATTAGAAAAGGTACATAAAATTTTGTTTTAAGAATATTATTACAATAAAAATATTTTGACAAAAATGAACATAAAATGATTAATTTTCAAAATATTCTCCTTTTGTGAAAAATGCTTCTATTATAATAATATTTCGCCTGTATGTAGCTCAAACCTCTGTACAGAGGCTCAACTAGAAATTTTGAAATATATAGCTTAGAAGTGGGTTTATCCATGTTTTACGACAACAGAAGGAGAGGAATTTAAAGAAAAAAACGCCGATAATTATTTCAATTGGTTGTAACTCTCAAAATATTGTGAATTTTTCAAAAAAATAGTTCAGATTCGCTGGAGAAGTCTTTGCTTTATATAAGCGCGCGAATTATTATTATTTTAGAAACATTTTTTATAAAAGGAGATTTTGAAAAAAGGTTATTCTAATTTAATTTTTTGCCAAAATATTGTATTTAAATAATTTTTTTTTTGTCAAAATGACATTAAAACAATTTTATGCATGAATTCTAATCTAAGTGTCACTAAATATCATGAAAATTATCCATTAATGCGCTTTTTTAAAATCACGGTTCCAAATGTAGTCGGATACCTTAAAGTTTTTACTTACCACTGAGATGTAAATAAAAACAAACATAAAAGTTATCATAACTCTAGGAGTTTTTAACTTTTAAATTTTGTGAGATTAGAGACAAATATATAAAGAATTATTTAGATTAAAATATTTAATTTGATTTTTAGGCAGCTTTTTTTTCAGTTCAATCGTACTGTGTCCCTTAATACGTTTTAAATTGTTTTAGTAGGTACTGTAAAATTCCGCGTATGACACACACCTATACTTTCAAGCTGTAATGTTTAGTTTTTAGGTATATTCGCCGTATAACGAGCACCCTCTTTTTTTACGAAGTAAAACCTAAAATGTCCATGAGCAATGTTTTTTTGTTTTGAAGTAATTTATTTGAGGTTGTATTCCAAGCTTTAGAAAAAAAATATAGCATATACTTCTAGTACTACAACCCTTTAAGTTCATAAGGAATGTCATTTCTTTTAAAGAAACAGTATTTCGAGATATGTAGAAGTACAATTTTTTTTTTTAGCTATGTGTGTGCTCATCTTTTTTTACTTTTAATGTTCTCACTTTTCTACCGCGTATAACACGCAACCGAAAATTTCGATCTTATTTTTTGTGTTAAAGGTGTGCGTTATACGCCTGATTTTTCGGTATTTTATCCTAATTTATACACATAAACAGAAACACAGAAAACGAAATAAGATATGATCAAACGAAACATTTTTCTAAAATAACAATAAAGCCGCCATTTTTATCTCAGGATCTTCGAAACTTAGGACGAATTCTCTTCTTGAGAATTAGCTTATTTCTAAGTGGGCTTAAGGAAAGGTATGCGCCAAAGAGCATACAAATTGCCGTGAAACGGATCGTGAAAAAGTTTACTGTTTCCATGCGTGAAAGCATTTGAAGCATGTAACAGTAATTGAGTAACTAAATTTTCCCGTTTTCCAAATGATGCTTTCAATAAATCATGCGTACAGAGAAGCAATACATAGATATGAACTCACATGCTCTTTCCGTGAGAAGAATAAAAATATACATCTTTAACAACTCCACCCAATGCTGTTAATTGCGCATATAGATAGGTTTACTATATTTTGGGGGTCTGATATAGGACATATTTTTGAAATTTAAATTATGAACTTTAACTGAAATACTAAACTTTATTTATTCAGTTGTATTTCTCACTAGACTTTTTCAGAAAGGGTTTGTTTTCTTTGATTATATAGCACAGGAAAGTTCTGAATTAATTTTAATATGCTTAAGGTATCCGACTGCCCTAAAATCATCATTTTTTTCAAAAATGGACAAACTTTGCTTATGATTTAATTTTATAGGTCATCTTATTAGCTTAGTAAAAATACCAAGTTTTTTACTTTCCCTTCACTAGAACAAAAACTACAAGTGTTTTAGTAAAAGCAGATGCCATAACTTTACACAAAATGTCAAACTTTAAGATGCGTTTTAATCGAAATGTGTTTTTTCGAAAAGCTCAAACGGGGACAGCGATTGCTCAAAAAGTTTTGAAAAACAATTTGCTGAAATTTTTTGTGTATGTTTTGCATAACAGTAGAAGTGTTTTGACCTTCAGATTTATCTATCACTGTTTTATTTAAAAATTTACAGTCTTTTATGTGAAAATAATCACTGTTTTTTTTAAGCAATTTCATATAATCACTAAGATAAAATGCTCCAGTTTTTGTAAAATTAAAATATCTCTCCTCCTGAAGGTCATTTCAAACATGAATAACAAAGTAACGCATCAAAATTGAGAATTTGTTGATAAAATTTTTGTTCAGAACGGGCCTCGTTTATGTAATTTTTTGCACATTTTCGCTAGTTTTTCCCATTTTCATAATAATAAATTTTTTTCCCTTGTTTTCAATTTTAGGATTTTTTCCTTGAAATATACTAAATAAATCTAAAAATCACAAAAAAATCCCCGTATCTTCATTTTTTCAAAAAAAGTTTCTAAGTAGTCGGATACCTTAACAGCTGATACTCAAAGTTTAATCCTTTCTCAAGACCAAATGCTCCGCGTTTTTGAAGAACTGGAGCAGATGTCCCAGGCAAAGACATGATAAATTGAATTATTTTAGAAATATTGCAAAATGAAATATGAGTCTGTTGAAGATCCTTAAAAATTGCTCTTTCTTCTTCTCTTCAATCATATTTACTATCCTTTCAGAACTTGAAATAAAACCTACCTTTTAATTTTTAAACACCTGTTCAACATTGCACGCACGTCAAATAGTTCCACAATATTTAAGGAATCCTTTTTAATTTCGATAACAATTTTTTTTGTGTATTTTCTTCTAAATTAAACCAAACAAATTCAATTCGTAAATTTATCAAGTTTCCAAACTTTATCAAAACTGGTTCTTCACACAACTCTAAGCATTGGATAGAAGAATTATAAAAATTGTGTAGGCTCGAGAAGAATTTTTCTTCCTATGTATAAAATTATTTTCTTTTAGAATGCACAATTATTCTTTGGTAGAAGTTAGAAGAAATGTGTGAGTTTTTCTTTCCTGAAGGCGCTCAGTTGATTTAAAACATATTTGAAATGTTTCTTTTGAAGTAGTAGAATTAGCTTATAATTTCAGAGATGCACCATTAAATATGCAAAGCCCTAGAAAATGTTTAAAAAACGAAATGTCAAGCATATAGGTATAAAATTTAAAAAATTTTCCTGGTTATAAAATTTCCAAAATACCGGACATTTTGGCAATTTCGGAAAGCACTAAAAATCCTGGACTGTCCAGGATAATCCCGAACATATGATAAACCTACATATATAGACTCGTATCAAAACCATTGCGGAATAGATGGAACTTTAGTCTCTGATGGATTTCGAAGCTTCTATTACAAGGCATCGAGACATGATTTTTCCCTTAATGCGCTTATTAGGGTGTATCACGGTTATACGAAGGGGGAAATAAACATTAAATTATCGGAATCTGTGTCTACGTGGAAAAGATGTTCTATGGTAAGGAGATTAGAAGAAGAAAAAATTTTCAAAATTGAATATTGACTCAAAGGGGTTAATTTTTTGAGGAAATGAAAACAAATACAGTCGAACCTCTATATAACGAACTTCTATATTGCAAATTTTTCTATATAGCAAACTTTTTCCTGGAATCTTGAACATTTCATGATTTTCTTCGTAAAATAACCTCTCTATTGCGAACTGCATTTTCCATATAACGAACTTTTTCTTTTGTGATTCAATTTTTGTTCTCTCGTTTTTTAAAATATTTCCGAAAAAATTTCAAGTTATTCTCTCTTTAACACATTTTATGGTGGTCATAAATCATGAATTGGTTTTATTAGATCCTAACCCGCCGAGAGCAATAGAGTTCTGGACGTTTCATCCAAGATGTGCAATCTTTGACCCCCATTGCCTAAGTCCACTAGAAACATCTTTGATATCCTCTTTCACCCTCAGTGGAGTTGTCCCGTGTTATAATTATAAAATAATGTATGTATAATATTTCTCTTGTAGGCTTTAAATTATAAAATCTCCTTAAAATTCATTGATTTTTGTATAAAATTAATTTCTTAATTTTGAAAATACAGTGAATTAATTATTCGACATTCTTTTTTCTTGTTTTTCTTGCAGTTTTTCTTTCTTTCTTTTTTGATGGGTAAGATATATAAAATAAACATATATTAATATAAAAACAAGGTGTGAATAATTACTTTTTTTAATATATAGTGTTTATGAATTTAAAGTTCGTGTTATGAGGTTTATTAAGTATATATTAAAAGAGAGAGAGAGAGAGATGAACCTCTCTAAATAACAAATTTTCCATATAACGAACTTTTTCCGGAATTCAGCGACTTCTTTACATAGAGGTCCGAATGTACTTAATTTTGGTTAGATGATATTAAACCATATATTTGGTACCATATAAATCACTAAAAACACGATAATTCTTGATAAATCAGTAAGGAGTAGAGAATAGCACAATGTACATTACAACATATTATAGTCACAGTTTTTCTCCCCGAAACATCGAATCAGTTCGTTCCAAACTTTTTTCAACACGTTTTTATTAGATACACCTTGTATGTGACGGAATCTTGAACTCGATTTTTACCCACTTTAAAAAATCAGAATAATTCTTAAATTTTGTACATAGTCAAGGACCGATGACAATACAATAATATAATAATTTTCTTCCATTGTCCTGATCAGGATCATCAGGATTAACTTTTTTTATTTCGACGGGGGACAATTCGATCCTATTTCCAAATTTGGGGAAAAATTTCCAAATTTGGTAACTAAAACATTTTAAACCCAAAAACAAAAACGTTCTTTTAAATGAAAAATAAACAAACAAAGTAAATGATAGTCTAAAAAACTAAAAAAGAAAACTCTTTCATTGAAGATGGGACTAAAAAATTAAAAATAAATAATAGTTATAAAAAAAATTAAAAAACACGTTTTCGGGGTAAACTAAAAAGTAAAAAAAACTTATTATAAGAAAAAAAGAAAAGAGTTAAGGTTTGTGGGTAAAAGCGTGGGTGCTGGGGATATAAAATTTACAATTTCTTATACTAGTTCTTTTCCCGAACCAGAGTTATTAAAATGTAGCAAGCCACCAATTTCCACAATGACATTTTTTCTCGTTTTTTTATTTTACGAAAAATTTAGGAATTGTTTTTCACTTTTCAGTTCGATTCACTAGAAAGCGTGTTTTTTAGGGTTTTTTTAAACTATAATTTATTCTGTCTTTCGTTGAATCGTGCACAGTTATTTCGACAATAGGTTTTTTTCTAAAAAATTAATATTAATGAAGCTGTTGAATGTATTTGTCGTTTTTTCCTTGTAATTATTTAGTTCAGGTCCTCTCATAGCAATAAATGTTAAAAAATATTAAAAAATACATATTTTTCTTTAATAAAAATTACTTTGACTTTTTACTGCAAAAAAGCTCGAATATCTAAACCTCATCCCCCTTGTTAGTATACTTAACATAAAAACTAATTTCTTTTAATTTATTTCCTCCTTTATCTATGTACCGCAGAACATCTTTCCCGCATAGGTAGGTTTTAAAATTCTGGAAAAAAAAAATTTTTTTTATCCACCATAGAGCTTATTTATTTTTATTTACGCACATATAAATAACAGTCATGTAATTATACAATCAATATTTGAATTTCAAACATTATGCCGGATATATAAAAAAAATCTTTAAGTACTCGGTCCTTACATGGTGGATAAAAACAATAGCACTGCAAAAGCTTCTTTAAGTGTAATAATGCGTTTTGATATATATTCTTATGTGGTGACTTGGTCTAAGTCAGTGATCTTCAAACTTTCTCAACTCATGGAACCCCTAGAACTTGAAGGTGTTTTTGTGGAGCCCCATTCCACACACATACTTTTTTTTCTTTCTGTAACAGGGCTGCGTATTGGTATTTCTACCTTTGCAGACCTAGTACATTCCCCAGGAGCTGGTATCACTTTTTAGTTCAGCACCATTTAGGGAGATACCAATTACCGCAAGTAATTTTGACGCCCAGTTTCTTCCCCAGAAGGAGGCACCTGAACTCTACCGATGCGAAATTTGTACTTAGGAATTTAATTTTGCCGAGAGCATCCAAGCCAAACAGACACTCAAGGGATCGTTTTCATGACGTATAATCATACGGCATGGCCGCTGTCGATTTTCTGCATCATGAACATCCACCGACTTGGACCGGAGTCGAACTCACAGCTTTGAGTACAGAAGGCCAGCGACAAACCAACTACGCCATCCAACCGGCACCACACACATACTTAGAAGAATATATTTCAAAATAATATTTAAAATAGATCAGCATATTATAGGACGTAGTCAGATCGAGGCCCACGAAATTCATCGTGGCACGATGTATGCCTGTCGTTGGCCTTAGCCTTGAGCACCATGCAGGTGATAGTACGATTTAGCTCGGAGAAATTCTCAAAGGGACGATAGATGGCGACACCACCGATCTCCACCTCCACGATTTACGCATTGAACTGAAGGGGAGGGAAATATTCTCCAGTCCCCTGCACTCGTAATTCAGCCCACAAGACTTTGGAACCCACTGATTTAACGAGCACGTCGTACTCCATGTGTACTCGGAGGGTATTTAGTGGTATCGGGCATCGAACCCAGGCCTTCCGGTCTGGAGTCCGATGCTTTAACCACTAGGCTACCTACGGCCCCACATGTTATAGGTACTTTATGTAAAAGCAATTAAAAGATGTATTGCATTTATTATTGAAAAATTCTAATCTAATTTTTAATGTAGTTTACGCATTAATAATATCAATTTGTGATCTAAGTATCACATACCCGTGCGTTATATTTTGTAACTGGGATATGTGCTTTTTTTTTTTGACATAAACTGTCGAAGTCTAGGTCTATTGAATTTATCTGCAGTCGCATTTCATATTCTGCGTTTGATTTGTTTTTATACTTTGTTTTTGTAGGCACTCATGTTGAGAAAAAAATATATTTCACTTAAACACAGTGCTCTGAATGACATTAAAAATGTTTATAGCTGTGTGAGAAATACTGTGTATTTTTTGTAAATTTGTAACCTAAAATTTAGAAATTGTTCTTGCTTAAATTTAGATTTTAACACCGAATGTGTTGATAAGTTTCATGTCCTTCATTATATGTGTTTTTTCCACAATTGCAAAGGGGGCATTTTCCATTAGAAAATTACTTAGTTATGCAAGACACTGTGTTAATTAACGAGTGTAAAATTATCTCATGGAACCCAAGATAATAAACAATAAAATATTCACAATCTAGTGGAAAGCATATAGTATATAAAGATAAGACATTTTTTTTAATATTTTTTTATTATATTATAACAAAAATTTAAAAAGTGTTAAAAAATAAAGTTGATTATATATATAAATAAAAAAGTTTCGCAGTTTTAATGAATAGGATGAGCTTTAGGTATTTTTAACTATACAAACTTCATAGAAATAATAATTTTGCATACTTATTTATAAGTTTCTTATCGATTTTTTACTGTGACTGCGCGTGGAACCCTTGGGTATGCGTTGTGAAAGCGTGAGTTTGAAAACCACTGTGGCTTAAGTTATTACCTGACTAAGAAGATTAGTAATATTATACAGCTATTGAAAAATGTGTTCTCTGCTATACATTGAAGTCTAGAAATATATATTTTTTAAATATATATATTTATCTTTTAACAAGTAATATAAAAAAAATAAAAATTAAGTCAATTCCTACTTAGATCAACAAAGAAAAATTTTATTTTAGTTACTTTTTATTGAATAGTTACAATTAATATAAATATATATATACATATGACAAAATCAAAAATTAATGGTATAAATTAATTATGATTAAAGTATCGTATTGTACCCAAAACAATTTATATTAAATTTTAGTTCAACTGAATGTTTTAAAACTAAAAAAAAAACCTTTTTAAATTTTTTTATCACAAGCCCCAAAAGGGTCGTTAAGTCGCCAAAAAGATCCAACGTATGTATTTGAATTATTTGAATAATTAGTTTTAATCAAAATTTTATTAATTATTAAATTATTGTATTTCACCCAAAAATAATCATGTATATAAACTTTCAGCACAATTGAGCGCTTTAAAATGTATTTTATTAACGATTGAAAATTCCACCAAGATAAATAAATAAATAAATATAGAGAGAGTGTGAGCTAATAGTGTAGGAATTAAAAAATATTGCATTGAAAGCAAAAATTAATGCTTTATATAATTTACTCAACTACTTTAAAAATAAAAACAGGTGTTTCATGTTATTTTTGACATAAGTCGTTGTGTTTACAAATTTACACTATTCGATTAAACATATATACCTTTTATAGAATACAAGAATTTCAATACGGAAATGCATATTCGTTCTAGTTGGAAAGGAGAATTTAATACTTGTTTATGCATATCCAGAAATTTTGCAATCCTATTTTTCTTAGATCAAATATGATATTAAAATGGATGGATACGGAAAAAAGAAAAAGCGGAAGCATTGATACAAGCTGATACAATTTTTTTCAAGTCATCTCAACAATATTCATAACATATTTATATACATATAATCGCATTTAATACGTTTTTTTTTTTTAAAAAAAATACGCATACATTGGTATTAAGTTTCAGCTGTCTGGAAGGGAAATTTCCAGACATATAAAACAAGAATTAAATATCTCTCACAAAGGTTAAAACCTTTTATGAAGAAAAAAAGAACTTCAAAGGAAAATGTGTTTTTCGTTCTCTATTAATATCCCCAAACTCTAGAAATTTAATTCAGAAATTTTATTTTTCCTTCTCTGCTTAAGCGCGGATGAGACATTTCCTTTTATTTTATGTGCAGACATTTTGAAAGGGGAATCAAATGAAACGGCAGCTATTGAAAAAATTCAAGCGCACAAGGCGAAAATTTGATGCGTTTCAACATGTGTAAGGATGTGTTCCCATATGTTGTATTCCTCCCACATGAATAGATTATTTTGACTCGCAAATAAAAGATATTTAACGATTATAACAATATTTTTGCCGCTTTCCTAGCAGTCTACTCTGAATTAATTAATTAATTACTCCATTTTAATTATGGACTTCCTAGAGTATGTCTAAACATTTAATGTACCCTTGAAATGATGAATTCTATTTTAAGACTGCCTTAAGCGTTATTAATGCGTTGAATACCTCTATAACTTTATTTTTTAAATTCCTTTTTCGTATGTAAAATATTATGAATGTACAATGAAATTATTCACTAATTTGGAACTATTGTCCCTTGATTTGTAGATATCTGTTGATCAAATCTTTTCCATGAGCAACTTTCATAGGCATTAAGTTTTCTAAAATAATTTCTTTTTTCAATTCCTACTATTAGTTCACGCTCTCCCTGTATGTAAATGTATATATATATATATATGTGTGTGTGTGTGTGTGTTTTGTTTTTTGTGTGTGTGTGTGTGTGTGTGTGTGTGTGTGTGTGTGTGTGTGTGTGTGTGTGTGTGTGTGTGTGTGTGTGTGTGTGTGTAGTCTAAATTTTCTACTAATGAAAAATTAACATCCATCGAGAAAACCGAAAAAAATTGCGTTTGTAAGATAACCAAACATTGAAGGATATATGAGAAATTAAAATTGTATAATAGGGATATATAAGATATATATCGTTCTCTCTCTCTCTCAAATTTTCGATCGTTAATAAAATACTTTCTATTCATCCATTCAAGTTCAAATACATTTTTTTAAACTTGCAATGATGACACTTGATGTTAATACATTTTTTCAAATATTAATTCATTAATTAAATTAAAAAACTAATCAATAATAACAAACAACAATAATAGTCCAACAACATATATAGAAATAAAAATGATTCGTTGTGTCCCTGTAGCGCAATGGATAGCGTGTTGAATTTCTAATCCAAAGGTCATGGGATCAAACCCACCTAGGATGGTCTAATTTCTGAGAATGTGATTTCATTTTTACTATACTATTTTATCAGAATAATTAAATTTAATTAATGAATAAATAGTAACAAAAAAAATAGTCCAACACCCTATATAGAGAGGAAAAGGGAAAATTGCAAGGTAAATCGCTTTCAATTTTGTCACTTAATATTGTGATTCTGTCTTATGTATATACGTATTTATATTCATTGTAACTATTTAAAAAAAAGTAACTACAGTAAAATGTTTCTTTGTTAACCAAAGTAGGAATTGACGTGAACTTTTGGCAGCGTGTCACGAGTTCGAGCCTAATGCCACTAGTCTATCCACGTGAAGAGGGGATCATGTATTTTAAATCTGTCGAGGCCTAAAGTTCTCTTATTGGCGTAGTGTGGAAGTACGGAGAGGGAGAGCCAGCTCATATGTCCTTTTCGTCACTTGATTAATCTGATTGAAATGAAATAAAATGAATGTTGTGATCGTATTATAACTAGTACTAGAAATTAATTGAAAACTATATTTATGATCTTGACAAATTGGAGTCAAACGGTAAAAATGACGTCTAAAGTGAATCATTTTCCATACTTTCTGTTCGAAACTCTGGCGTTTCAAGGTTCAAGTTCTGGTGCTACTGAAGACCCACCGTGAGAAGCTGATGCACGTTTCATCTCTCGAAGCTAAAAGTCCTTCCGTGGGTGGGGTGTGGAAGTCCAGAGTGAGGGGGCAGCTATAGTATTGTCCTCTTCATCTGACAATGTCTCGAAATTACGAGATATGTAGCCCATAGCCCTCGTGTTGACTTATAGTGCGACTTTCAAAAACATTCCCTCACGCAAGAAAATGCATTATTACTAAAATTATAGAAATCGAGCTGAAATTCTTTTATAACACAAATGAATAGATTAAACATCTTATTTCTTCAGGATTGGGAGAATAAAGAACTAAAAAAAATTCATCGAAATTCATTCGTATTTTATGTAACAGTGATTAAAATGTCCTTATATTAACGAGGTGGAGAGAGTGGGGTGCTAGCTCATATCTCATCCTCGTCACTTGACCACAGTTCAAAATTACGGCTCATGTCACCAATAGCTTTCGTTTTGCTTCTAGTGTGTGTGTGTGTGGGACGTTAATTAAAAAATATTCTCCTAAGTGAGGAAAGATTAAAATGATTTTTTTCCCTCCATTTAACGTGTAGTTTTTTGGTGGACACCTAAGTTGTGGTACACACACATCTCTCTCCAAGCTTACACGGCGTATTAATGTACGGTCTTGGAGACTCCACAGATTTAATGTGGATGAACCCTGTTGCATGGTGAGCAAAACTTATATATAAAAAGCTTTGTAATGGTTGCATTTTTCACTTATCCTTTTTTGCTCATCTACTCCAGTCATATAGCTTTGGCATTCTTAATCATGTTTTAAAATTCAAAATCCCTTTTTGTACTCTAAAATCTATGTACGACATTAAAGTAATAAAAAATGTAGAAAAAAAAAGAGGTCTTGAATTTGTTTATATAAAAGAAAAGTATTTGTACATTTGCCTCCCAGCCAGTATGGTGGATATGACCCTCGGCCTGGAACCGAGTGGGCTCGGTTTCGAATCCCGAATAAGGCATGGATGTGTCTTCGGGAAAAGAAGTCGGACTTTCGCCTGTAATGGATTCCCGTCTCAAATAGAAATTAACGCACCCCTTCTGTTATATACTGGAATCATCATGTGTAATAAATGTCTATATTCTTCTGTTTGCATTGCATGTTTCTGTTCTTCCACTCGTATTTCATATGAATCCCAGGATAAAAACATGCGGCAACATTTGTACATTTTTTTTTCTATTTTGTTAAAAGACTGTTTTATACAACTCATAAAATTAAAAATAAAAATAAGAAATTGCGGGAAATGGAATTCAAAATCAACATGGTCTATTTAACAAAAACAAAAAAAATTACAAATAAAGATTGTGGCTAAGCAGTTACTGGCAGGATCGCCTCGAGGTAAGTCCTAAATTACGTATAAAGATCTTGATTGTCAGCAATGAAATTTTCTTGTAATGCATGTGTTTAACAATAGTATTAATTTTTTTTACTGGTTTTATTGCTTTATTCAAACAATATTTGTCGTATCTAGATGTAAGAATTATAATCGAATCACACCAGCATCATGGAGTTAAAGAAGTCTTTGAAATCAGAAGCATGTATAGCAGCGTTTCTTATGGGAACGGGGGGCGTGATAACTCTTGAGGAAGGCGCGAATACATTAAAAAGTGAAGAACAAAAGATTATTTTAAAAAAATTATTAATTTACTGAAAGTTAACAAACAAAATACATTCTGACGTAATAAAAAATAAAATACACATTTCATTGATATAATATACTTATAAAAAATAAAGGCTGTTCAAAAAGTAATAAGACTAATTTTACTGCAGCGAAACCCTTATCGGAAAGTTAATTTCTGTGGCAAGAAACGTTTGTTTTCTGTTTAACAAAGTCGACTCATGTTTGAGTATCCGTGCTCGAACCCAAACGTGTTTGCGGGGGCCTACGGGCGCGGCCTGTCGTCGAAATGGAAGCAAAAAACAGCATCGGGACCGATATGATACCTTATGATTAAAAAACTGAAACAAGGGCGACAATATCTTAAAAAACTTCATCACAGCAGACAAAGGGTTTTTTACCACTGATAACCATAAAACAACAAAGCAGTGAACGGGAAAAATCCCTCTTCACCTACTCCCAAGAAAGCGAAAACTGTGAAATTGGCTGGTAAATGTTATGACCATAATTTTTTTTTATTATGAAGGAATTGTGTAACAACAGGCTGTCGAACTCGGTACTGCCGTAAACGGTTCGTACTACACGAATGTCCTACGAACAATGATACAGCACGTTATAAGGAAATGTCCATTGCTCCGAAATGGCCACCTATTGCACTATGGCAATGCCTGACCACATATTGCTCATTGCGTACTGGATGTTTGTGGCAGAACAACGTAGATATTTTACCACACCCTCCATACAGTCCTGACAGAACTCCATGCGACTTCTGGCTGTTTTCTCAACTTAAGAAACCCTTACAAGGCAAACGTTTTGCAAGCAACAAAGTATGTGTAAAGGCTGCGGAGGCGATTTTGATAAAGCTCTCACAAAACGGACTTTTACATGTTTTTAAGAAGTGGACAGAACGTTGGGATAAATGCATTACGTGCTGCGGAGTTTATTTTGAAAAGACCATGTAAATGATGACGATTAAAGGTATTTTTTTATATGAGTTTTAGTCTTATTACTTATTGAACAGCTCTTGTATATTAGTACTGTACAATTTTTTTATACTTAATTTATCATTACTAAGTTAAGAGCAACATTAATAATTACCATTGACCCCATGGGTAATGGTACATAAAATTATATATAAAATTATATACAAAAATTAACACTAATCTTGATAATTTATGTAGGTTTATAATTAATCCCTTCATTGTCGATTGAAAGATACGTGATTCGCTCCCCAATGCTACCGTTTTCCACGTAGGCGTGCATATGTGATGTATTAGGGGGGGGGAAGAAAAGGAATAAATAAGCTAGCCCTCTGAAATATGTTAATCCTTACGCAAACACTGACAAGGTCTTTTAATCGCATTCCAAAGTTTTTGGAATAATTTTATAAATAGCAGAGACACAGAAAAGATAGTACTTCGGAAGCATGTACATATACGTCTGGGGCAATTAACGCTTTGGCTTAGCGAGACGTTAATATACCCCGGTGGCACTTGAAAGGTTAAAGTCGTATTATAGCTTTAGCTTCAAAGTGTATTATTGAATTTAATAATTGTTATTTTATGGAGGGGAGATGATGACAATATATGATTGAATATTGGGTTGCAAATATTGAAAGTTTGAGAAGCACTGCTTTAAGGTATACCTACTACGTTTGGAACCGTGATTTTGCAAAAGCGTATAAATGGATACTATTTATGATATTTAGTGTCACTTAGATTAGAAAATGTATATAAAATTGTTTTAAGTATTTAAGTATTAAGTATTGTTTTAAGTTTTTTTTTTAGTATTACAATAAAAAAATTATTTAAGTACAATATTTTGACAAAAAATGAACATAGAATGACCCATTTTCAAAATATTCTCCTTTTGTGAAAAATGCTTCTATTATAAAAATATTTTGCCTGTATATAGCTCAGACCTCTTGTACAGAGGCTCAACTAGAATTTTTGAATTATATAACTTAGAAGTGGGTTTATATCCATGTTTTACGACAACAGAGGGGAAATTTTAAGAAAAAAACGCCGGTAATTATTTTAATTGGTTGTAAATCTGAAAATAATGTGAATTTTTCCAAAAAAATAGTCCAGACTCTACTTTATATAACAAAAATATTATTATTTTAGAAGCATTTTTTATAAAAGTAGAAAATTTTGAAAAAAAGGTTATTCTAAGTTAATTTTTTGCCAAGATATTGTATTTGAATAATATTTTTTTGTCAAAATGTCCTTAAAACAATTTTATACATGTATTCTAATCTAAGTGACACTAAATATCCTGAAAACTATCCATTTATGCGCTTTTTTAAAATCATGGTTCCGAACGTAGTTGGATACCTTAAGGTATCCGACTACGTCTGAGCTACGTATATACAGGCTATATGAGGTCTGAGCTATATATAGGTAAAATATTATTATAATAGAAGCATTTTTGACAAAAGGAGACTATTTTGAAAATGGGTCGTTCTATGTTCATTATTTGTCAAAATATTGTACTTAAATAGTTTTTATTGTAATACTATTCTCTTAAAACAATTTTATATACATTTTCTAATCTAAGTGATACTCAATATCATAAATATTATCCATTTATACGCTTTTGCAAAATCACGATTCTGAACGTAGCGAAATTACATTTTACCTTAAGCAAAATTACACTTTCCTAAAAAGATTGAATTTCTTTGATACAGAATTATATCTAAAATTGAATATAAAATTATGGTTGATATTGCTTAATTAGTGTTCATTGTTTTGTTCATGCGTGATCTCTATTGAATTTGATTTCCCTCCATTTATATCGATATCGGTTTTAATAATTTCTTCGATGACTGAAGTCGATTTACATATTTCTGTCCTCTAAGCCAAAGGAATAATTATGCTCCTCCCTAAAAAGTTAGTTCATGTTATTCATTAATTCACAGACAAAGTGTTCACTTGCTTTTGTGGAGAGTTTTTTAAAGATCGGTGAAAATATAAAATAGAACAAACCAACTGAAAGAAATTGGAAAAATAATTGTAAGTATTTTTAGGTTATATTTCTAACTCTCCTTCCCTGCTGCCTCCGTAGGACATGACCTAGGTTTGGCTCATGGGAAATCTAGGCCTGGTGATGATTAACTGATTTTAAAAAAAGTAGCCATAGAGACTATGAAATCTAATTCTATGCCCTTCATTGAATCAAAAAATTTTATGCAATTCCTTATAAAAGCTAAATATATTTTATTTAATAAATAATCTATATGTCTTTTTCTGTGAAATTCTGTGTATTTTATTAAATACTTTACTGAGTCATTAATACACCATACTACTTGTAATGTTAGGTTTATCTCAATTAGGCATAAGGTAATGGTTCATTATTGGAAAAAAATTATCTAAAAAAGAATTTTATCCAAAGCCCTAACTCTAAGAGAAGGGGACATTTAACTTCCCGCTTAACAACGGGGATCATAATCGATGCATTGAAAGTTATAATCAGCCTTCCCTTCCGCAGACGACCACCCTTCGCAACACCCCTTCGAATCATGGTCACTACAATTACGTCTCCAAATCTTCTCAGAGGTCGTTGCACCCGGAGACACGTCATAGCACTTTATGAAGAATTATTCCAACTCAACTTCCCCACTTGAGGGGTAGTGGGGAGCAGAAGGAAACAGATTTTTTACACCCCCACCCTCTCCACCCGAAAATTCTCTTTTTAGGCACAACTCCCTCCCTGGGGGTGAGTGGCCACGACATAAAGGGGTCAGGAAACGAAAGAGGGGAAATTCTATTTTTTAGAGGTCAATCTACAGTAGAAAAAAATTCTTTTATTTTTCTTTAGGACGGAAATTGTGTGCTTTGAGATTTTATTCCGAAGAACAGGGGGGAGTGCGGAAAAAATGATGGAAAAAAAAAGGGAAAAGTGGCTTTTATATTTCCAGAGAAAGGAACAGAGGGGGTTTGAGATAAAGAGTGTGGTATTCGAGAAAGAGTCAGTATGGGGTCGGGTTACTGCATTGAGCAATGGTCGCCTTCCCATGTCCCTAAACGTCCGGTAGAAACTATTTCCCGATCACCTGCATGTAATATGGGACCGTGGGACAATTGAGTGGTTAAAAAAAGGTGAAAGGAGGGGGGAGGGGTTGCTTGGTGAGGGATGGGTTCGGTTATTGATTTGGCATCTGCGTTTGTATTTCGTAAGCGGTAGTGTAAGTACTTTTGTAAATATAGATTTTATCAGGAAATACAGCATGACTGTGAACTTCCGTCTTCAGCGAGGCAAAGGAGATATATTCAAAAATATTTAAATCATCAACGAAATAATTGAAGAAATATGCAAACCTTATCGAAAGATAAAAAAAAATGATAAGACAGTAAAAAATTTAGAACTAGGAACGCATGAAAAATAAGAATTCGTTAGCATACAATTATTACACTTGATAAATCTTCTGAATCAGCCCCATTCGATCGTTCGCTGGAAGGAAGTGAGTTATTATATATATATTTATTTTATCCAGAATTTTTGGTCTTCCTTTTTAAGGTATCCGACTACGTTCGAAATCGAGATTTTAAAAAAGCGCATAAATGGATAATATTTATGATATTTAGTGACATTTAGATTAAAATGCGTTTATAAAATTGTTTTAAGGACATTATGACAAAATATATATATATATACATATATATATATATATATGTATATATACATACATATACATATATATATATACATATACATGTGTATATATATATGTATATATATATTATATCATATATATATATACATATACATGGTATATATATATGTATTATATATTATATATTTTATATATGTATATATATATATGTATATATATATATATTATATATATATGTATATATATATATATATGTATATTTTATATATATTTTATATATATAAAATATGATATTTTATATATATTTTATATGTAATATATATAATATATGTATATATATATGTATATAATAATAAAATATATATGTAATATATATAATATATATATATAAATAAATATATATTACATATATAATATTATATATACATATTATATATATTATTATAATATATATAACATATATATATCATATATTACATATATAATACATATATATACATGCCATTTATTGTTATATACATATATATATATAATATTATATATATATACTATATATATATATATATACATATATATATATAATATTATTACATATATATATATAATATATATCATATACTATTATATTTTATACATATATATATATACATATATATATATTATATACATATAAAATATATATAATATACATATATATAAAATATATATAATATCATATATATATACATATCATATATATAATAAATATTTTACATATATATGACATATATATATATAATATATACATCATATAAAATATATATATATATAATATATATATAATATATATTACATATATATATATATATATAAAATTTCCATACTTCCCTATATATAGTAAAATTTAGAAATTTAAAATTTCCCTATTTCAATTATAATTAAATAATTTTTCGTTTTTTACTAAAATTTGCTTCTTTAGTAAAAAATAAAAATATTTTTATAATTAGAAATTCTTTTCTAACAGGGAATTTGGAAAATATTTTATTGATTTTTTCAAAAGAATGTTTAGGTACATTTAAATAATTTTTAATAATTTTAGTTATAATAATCTTAAACAATTTTATACGCTTTCTAATCTAAATGACTTAAATATCCAAATTATCAAATTTTTAGCTTTTGCAAAATCACGGTTCGAACGTAAGTGGATCCCTTTAAAAATTTTTAACTTTAAATTCAATTTAATTTCTTAAATAAAAATATTTTAAAAATATTAGAAAATGTTGCGTTAATATATTTCTTCTATTTTCACCAATTCTTTTTGTGAAACGGCAGTGGCGTACACAATAGTGGGGTTTAGTGGTTTAAACCCTCCCCTGTAGTCCAACAGGTTTTTAATTTTTACGATAGAGAGAACACAGTGGCGTACACAGACCTCTCTCACGGAAGAGAAGGGGTAGCATTCTAAAAAACATGTAGACTAAAGCGTCGAGAGGTAATCACCAGTGGCGCACACAAGGGGAGGGGTCCCGGTTAAGACCTCCCCCTCTCATAGCCCTTGATTTTTGTTTCAATTGTTTATTAACTCTATGAAATTTAATTTAATATTTGTTATTGATAATTAATTTTATTACTTAAAGCTAATTATTTATGCAATAGTTTATTTTTTATTGTTTTTTGTTCCCTCTAATCGTTAAAATCGAAAGAATATGTTTGGGGGCGTATTGTGGTATAATACGAGAATGGTGGACTTTCGACCCTGGACACCCTCTTGAAAAATTCCTATGTGCACCACTGGTAAGCTCTATGGTAAAAATTAAAAATGTGTGGTTCTGTGGGTGAGTGGTGGGGGATTGAGAGAGCCCCCAAACCACCCTCTCATGTGCGCCACTGAGAGTATGCATCGACACTTTCGTCTACGTGATTTTTAGAATGTACCCCACCCCCTCACCCCCGCTTCATAAGTGAAATCTGTGTAGGGGTTACTGGTAAACTAAATTCAAATCGATTTATTTTAATCTCGATTATTTTGTAATTTGGCAAAGTATCCACTTCAATTAAGAGGATACTTCATCTACAATGCTAATGTTCAGGGATTTTTTAAAACATTTTTACATGAAATATGCTAGTTTTCATTCACATTTAATAAAACAAGTCCAAGTATTGTAGACATATGTAATAGTTTCTTGTTTCCCGTCATATTAGGAAAATATTATGCATCATTAAAATTGTGTAACATTTTTCTTTGTTTTTAATTTTTTAAAATTTAATATTCTTTTTCTCAAAAACTATTTATGGACTAACAATTTTTATTATTTAACAATAACTATATATATATATATATATATATATTGTTTAACAATAATATTTGGGGAATATCAATTAAAAACTCCTTTGGTGATTTCCAACGAGCCTTTATCGACATATAGGCTATTTTTAACGTAAATTGCTTGAATTTTATTGCCATCCGTACAGTTTTAATACATCGATATATTATGATGAAATAGAAGTGAATGAATTGCGGAGCTATCAAATATTTTTATCTCGTTATCTAATCATAATGCGGAATAGACATCAAGGTAATCTCTTATTGCATTAATTACGTAATCTCTAGCTACAAGTATTACGTAATATCGTATGTTTTCCGCACACACACAAAAAAATGTTTTTTGTTTTAAAGCTCGTGTTATCATAAAAATGTGATTATTTAGATATGCAACACAGGGTATTCATTCTTTTGAATAATGAGTATTTGATTAAATGTGCGATTTTAAACAGTTATAAATACTACAAGATAACTGCCAGCTCCTGATATCTTTAGTGCAGGGAAATACGTTTAACGCGAAAACACTTTAGAAGAAATATCGGTTAACACGAAATAATATAACAGCCCGACACACTTCTATGTATTTTCATGCATTTTTTCTCTTAACACGAAACGAAAATTGCTTAACACAAAAAGACTTCATTTCCGAGAATGAACAAAATACGGAAAACACCAGTGATTTAAGGGGTGTGGAATGAAATATAGGTGGTTTCGCATTACTTTTCTGTATTATTGGACGGTTTTACTGGATCATCGGAAGAATCCGTTGCAGTAGCTAAAAAAATATCATTGATACAGATTCCGAAAGCAAAAATGAAATGAATAATACAACTCATGATCCCACGTTATCCAAAATGAGGAACATCATAAAAAATTTTCGCGGTTATTTAGATGCACATTCCAATGTTGAAATGAATAACAAAATGGATGACATCGAACAATTTGATGCTAAAAAAGACAATAAAGACAACAAAAAAAAATTCTCCAAAACATAATAAATGTTTTGTTTTTCAAGTAAACTTGAAAATTTCACATAAAATTTCATTAAGTTCTTGTGAATGTTTTTGTTTCAATTATTTTTATTAAATACACACATACATACATATCTATGTAAATAAAATGTACTCTAATAAACTTAATTTTGTTGAATATACGTTCTTTTTTCTTTCCCAATATCCTATAACACGAAAAAATATTTCAGTCCCCTCAGTTTCGTGTTAAACGATTTTCAATGTACCTTACTTTTTAGAATATTTTTAAAAAAATTTAAACTAATTCAACATAACTTGTAAAATTAAATTTGTAGTTGATCATTCCTTCATTCCGTGCAGTAGTGCACACAGGAATTTTTCAAAGGGGGTCCGGGGTCGAAAGTTCACCATTCTTATATCATGCTCCTTTTTTATTTTGTTGATTTTCGGGAACAAAACACAGTAAAAACTAATTATTGAATAAATAATTAACATTAATTAATGAAATTAATCATTAATAACAAATACTTAATTAAATTTTACGTACTATATACTTAAAATTATAATCAATCGGAAAAAAATCGAGGGCTTTGGGGGGGGGTTCCGGACCCCCAACCCCTTGTGTGCGCCACTGATTCCGTGTCATTTATGATCTTATTTGATATCCGGCAATTTTTTTAGATCTCCCTATTCACATGTGCGTGAATTAAATTACAATTCAATTAATTGTCAAACGCAAGAAATATCTGCTGCTTTTGTGTACAAATTGACCCATTCATTGGATATTATTAATACAGCACGTAATCAAACTCGTTCTGATAAGAGCTATCAAATTATATCGAAAACAATGTTTGAAATTTGAAATTTTCTTTTTAAAAACCAATTAAAGCCAGTTTTAATGATCATTAAACCTAATAAATATAATGGAATAAATATGCACAAATAGCACACCATACTATATACCAGGGATGGCTAACCAGGGACACGCATGCCATTGATGGTATGCGACACAATATTTTGAGCCCGCCAGGGATCAAAATGGTTTGAATTTTATTTCAAAATAACAAAGTTCACTATGAAGTATTACGAACAAACGCAAGAGATTGGTAGCAAGGAGCACACTTGTTTGTTATTGTCTTGTTTTAATTACGTCGTGGACTACAATTGCTTATGATGCAAAGTTCGTCTACGTCTTCATTGACACAAATGTATTTTAAAGTTTTTTTTGTGTTATATTTACGATTTTTAGTTGTTTTTTAACTTGGCTAGTTCAGCCAAAGAACGAAAAGTGCAAGATAGAAGTGTAACAGAGAATTTCAAATTTGGTGAATCTACAGAAATATGGCACTATCCTTAAAGGCGACAAAGCGGTGTTATGTTTTATGTTCTGCAATAGTGGTATGTAGTTTATCGTCTGTAAAACGGCATTTTGAAACAAATCACAAATCCTCTGCTCAAAAAAGTGAACCACCGCAAAATAAGTTAATATAAGTTATTTATACCATTCAATCTGCAACAACAGAAGTCACATTAATGTTTACTTTAATTTGAATAACACGTATACATTTACAACTATACAATGAAAAAAAGTATCTTTTCGTAGTAAAAATTATTTGAAGGCACGTCTATACCTCATTAAACACTTCTTAAAAAAAAGGAACGTTGATTCATAAAGGTTCGCTACCCGTACTATATATAGTCAGGCTTCTATTTAATGAAGTCGCTAAATCCCGAAAAAAACTCCGTTATGTGGAAAATTCATTAAATAGAGTTTCATTTTTAATATGCTTTAGAAACCACATAAAACAAATTTTAAATTCATAAACAAAATATATCATTCTTCCCCATTCCTTCCTCAGTGGCTCGACAGCCAAGGGTGGGCCTTCTCAAGAAGTCTTTTCCATACCAGCCTTCTTCTAGCTAGTGTTCTTCAATTCTTAGTTCTCAAAACTAGGATATCTTTTTCTAGGCCATCAATCCATCTGATCTGCCTTTTCTTTGTGTGCCAATTGGTTGGCCATTGAAGACTTTTTAGTGGTGCAGTTTTCATATATATCATTAAAAAAAGTAATTATTCACACGTTTTTTTGTAAATTATGGCATGTTTATTTTATAAATCTTACCCATCAAAAAGAAATCTGCAAGGAAAACAAGAAAAAAAAAAAAAACGTTGTCCAGGAACACACTGTACTGTACTGTTCAACTTTAAAAAATAGTTTTATATTAAAATTGAATTTTAATAACATTTTCTAATTTAAGGTCTACGAGTAATTTTAAGCACACATTATTTTATAACTAGTAATTTTAAGCATACATTTCCACATACGTCCTTAAATTTAATTACTGATAAAGTCTGTCAATTTTACTTGAGTTCTTTATTTGAAAATTATCACAATTTCACTGCTCTAAGTGAGTTAGGCACCTGGTAAAATCAGTTCAAGGCCATTGATCGCCATAAAATGTTTTAAAGGACAGGCCAATTTGAAATGTCCAGAAATATTTTTAAAATAGGGGAAAAATCGAATCACAAGAGAAGAAGTTCGCTAAATAGAAAATACACTTCGCTGTTTAGAGGTTATCTTACGAAGAAAATAGTAAAACGTTCTTGGTTCTTGGAAAAATTCGCAAAATAGAAAAATCCGCTAAATAGAGGTTCGATATACAGAGGTCCAACTGTATCTGCATTCAATCTATAAATGGTAGGGTACCCTGTACACATAACTTTTCTGTTTAAATGTTAGATATGCAGTGAAACACGACCTGAATCGAAAATGCACTTTATTTCTACATGGATTTTCACTTATTTGAATGATTGAATTCGCTTTACCATTGATTAAGATTGGCGCAACAGAAATTCTCTTAAATTTTGATATTTTAAAATCGTTGATTACTTTCACTTCAGACTTGTTTGACAATTGTGATTAAAAATTAAAAAATATGGTCAATGTTATATAATGTTCAAAGAAATAAGGATGAAGGTTTCTCTCATCTTAATAACATCTGTTTTATGTAGTAGTTAGTTTTCTTTCGAAGGCGAGAAAATTCCTCGTATCCAAACCACAATGGAAATTTAAGAGCATAACTATATATGCAGTTTTTCTTGGATTTTGAAATCATATGTAGTATTCTAGTTTTGTACAGTTTTATTAACTTTTATTTTTGTCAAGAAAACACTTTTCATATTATATTCAATATTTTAAAACCATTTTAAAGCATGCTTGAAAAGCTTGAACATTTCATTTAAAAATATATAGTAGAATCTACTGGCTTATACAGGAAGAAAAGCTTTAATTATCAATAAAAGATATCAAATTAATTTTAAAGTCATATTCGTTTCATAAAAGCGATTAAAAAATTCAAAATATTTAAAACTAGTACAAAAACATTAATTTTAATCCCCAGATTCATAATAGTATTAATACGAATGTCTACTGCTTAATTTTAATTTGGTACTTTCATACACGCATTTCTAAGAAATCTTATGTTAAATTACTACAGTTTCATGATTTTTTTAAAAAGCAAAACTTGTATTATTTTAAAACTTTAAATTACTCAATTAGATTTGATCAGGAAATAATGCAGAAAGATAAAAAGTTCTATATATATCTTTTGTCAAATCTGGGAAAAAATTGGTTTCGATTTATTAGTTAAATTCCGATTGTTTTTAATGGCACTTGTAAACCGAACCTTGGCAATTTGTAAAACTGAATAATTAAGCGAAATCTTACACTACAAGAAACATAAAAGCACAATAATAAAGTATAATCTAGTAAAATTAAATGTATTGAAGAAAATACACATAAAAAAGCTAAAAATCTACTAAAGGGGCGATTTTTCCGAAGTCTATATCAACATTAAAGAACAATTTAAAATATTTAAAGTGGGTAGACTTAAAAAATGAAAACTAGTAAGAAGTGCTTCACAATTAAGGAGCAAACACTATTATTACATTTAAAAAGATCTTCGCCAAGGAATGAGTTTCTTTACCTTGAAAAAGGAACTGTACCTTACCTTCTGCAAGAGATAAGGAACTCCAGTAAGAAAAGAGCGGCTAATATCATGAGATTTATTTAATTCATGGTGCCATGTATCTTCCGTGCTTTAGTCTAGTTAATATTACAGGATGTGAAACAATATTTAGGTAGCAGAATTTTTAACGAAAAAATTACTAAAAATAATATTAAAGTTTTTGTTCTGTTTTATATTTTGTCTCTCCTAAGCGCAACTTCGATGATAAAAATTTAAAAGGATTCAAAATGAAAATATATAATTTCAGTATCCATTTTGAAAATCAAAATTTGCAGAAGGTCATAAAGACCCTTTAATCTCAACAATCCATTTCCAAACGAAATTCCCCTTTTCCGACAATGTAAAATCAAATGCAAAGGTCTCCTCAAATGAGAATCCCCAGTCCAATTTCTCGATCAATTTACCACTTGTGGCCGGACAAAGGCAACGCATTTGCTTCCATTCTGTGGACCTGCCCTGGATATCCCATATATTACGCGAGGGGCCAGACCGTTCTCATTGTACCCCTTCAGAGAGAACAGGTCTTGCAAATTCCGTGGTGAACGGGTTGCCTTCTAATAATTTATTGCCCCACGGGGAATGATGGCAGAAAATGAACAGATGGCGGTCATTTGCAGCTCCATAAAGAATTCACAGGTGATTTCAGTCTTCTTTTCCTCTATCTTTTCTTCCTTTTTTAGATAAATTTATGGATCGGAAAGTGTTTGGGGAAGAAGATGACTGGGTTATTGGCTCTGTAGACGTGAAAATGATGACGTGGTTCGTAAAGTCGTTCTAAAGATGTGTTAGGAGGCAAAGCCATGCCATGTACTAATATTGATTCAAGAGATAATTAGAAGAATTTTGTGGTCTTAAAAAACGGGAGTGCGTGAGGGAAGGAAAGAGGATAAATTCTGATAAAATTTTCAATTTCATGATAAATAAATAAAACAGAAAATTTTAAGAAACTCATGGACAGATGTCGTAAATTTAAAGCTGTCTTTGTCAGAGGTACGAGAGTCTGATCTTAATTTTTTTTCTTTCCAATGCTGGTGCATTTTAGCAACTTAGCCTTTGCAGGCACGGCAAAGTCCCTAAATGTGAGAGCCATTTCATAGTAGCACCATCTAGAGGTGGCCTTGTTACCAAATATTTGAATGCTTTAATAATAATTTTTTTTTTAATTCAAGCTCTCGTCGGATACCAAATATTGCCGTGATTTAATTCTGACAAAAGTACTAGAGCCAAATTGATACTCAAGGGATCTTTTACATGGTACATAATCATATGACATGCATATCTATAATTTTCGCATCCAGAAAATCTATCGACTCCAGCCGGGGTCGAATCCGCTACCTTAGACTTATGAAGCGCGGGCACGCTCAGTAGCATCAGAATATTAGCCCGGAATGTGCTCCCCGTTTAGTTCAAACTCTCGTACTTTTACCAAAGACAGTCTTAAGCACCAAATTTCAACAAAAATTGTTCGATGTCATCCATTTTGTCATTCATTTCATCATTGGAGAATGCATCTAAATAACTGCGCATACTTTTTATGACGTTCCTGATTTCGGATGACGTGGGAACAGGAGTTGCATTATTCATTTCATTTTCGTCATTCGAATCTGGTTCAGTGATATTTTTTTAGCTTTGAATAAACTCCAAAATGTCTTTGTGGGCCATAATTGGAGCTGTACACACATTGTCTTCATATATTGCAATGAATTCTTTCGATAATGCAACAGGACAGTTCTATCCGGATGGTATTTTCCTTATTTTATTCATTTCCAGAAGGGAAATCTTTTCGTGTTAAGCGATTTTCGTTTCGTGTTGTGGAAACAAAGTCATAGAAATACATAGTAGTTTGTCTGGACCATTCGTGTTAACCGATATTTCGTCTTAAGGTATCCGACTACGTTCGGAACCATGATTTTGCAAAAGCGTATATATATATATATATAAATGGATAATATTTATATTTAGTGTCACTTAGATTAGAAAATGTATATAAAATTGTTTTAAGAATAGTATTACAATAAAAAATTATTTAAGTACAATATTTTGACAAAAAATGAACATAGAATGACCCATTTTCAAACTATTCTCCTTTTGTGAAAAATGCTTCTATTATAACAATATTTAGCCTGTATGTAGCTCAGACCTCTGTACAGAGACTCAACTAGAATTTTTCAAATATATAACTTAGAACTTATATAATGTTATATAACTTATAACATGTTTTACGACAACAGAGGGGAGAAATTTTAAGAAAAAAAAAGCCGATTATTATTTTAATGGGTTCTAACTCTGAAAGTAATGTGAATTTTTCAAAAATCATAGTTAAGTCTCTGTACAGAGGTCTGAGCTACATACAGGCAAAATATTATTATAACAGAAGCATTTTTCACAGGAGAACATTTTGAAAAAAGGTTATTCTAAGTTAATTTTTTGCCGAAATATTGTATTTAAACAATTTTTTGTCACAATATTCTTAAAACAATTTTATACATGTATTCTAATCTAAGTGACACTAAATATCATGAAAACTATCCATTTATGCGCTTTTTTAAAATCACGATTCCGAACGTAGTCGGATACCTTAAGTGTCTTAGCGTTAAACGTATTTAACTGTAATTTGATTCACACATTTTTAAACCATACATTAAGTCATTTAAATATGTTACTACGATTATTGTATTTTAATATTTGGCCCCTTATTTTATATTTTACGATTTCTTAAATACATTTTGTCCTTATTACAGTATAAATTTAAAGAGAATTTTATATAATTATTTAATTTGGAATTCTTATGCATTATTTTTGTACTTGAATTAACCTGTAAATTCTGATTTCAGGACTATTCAGAAAAATGTTTAATTCGGTTAATTTAATTCCCTTATTTCGCGGGTTGAAAAAGATATCTTCCATAATCATATTTTGTATTTTACTCTTAAAACTTTTGTCAAATAGACCATAAATGTAATTAATTTTGTAAATTTTTTTTCACATGCGTCATAAACAGAATTACTTTATTAATAAATTTAATCAATGGATTCATAAATATAATCATTTTTAAGTAAAGGATGAGTTATTTTTTAAATGTACGTTGACCGTTTTTTAATGTGATACTTTTAATGAAAATTGATTCCAAACATTTTAAGTTATTAAATAACTGATCATTTATTCTCGCGTTTCTATTATAACTTCCTCCCTCCCAACTTCCTGATAAAAGTCAACAATTCCCAGGATGAAGGCACAACGGGGGTTTTACATAAAATAACAAAGAATTAACTGAATTTTTAAACTTAAGATAGAAAAGAAAAGTAAGACATTTATATTAACGTCACAATAAAAAAACTACATGAGGGCTATTAGCGACGAACCTCATAATTTTAAATCTCAATCAAGTGACGAGAATGACACTTGACCTGGTACTCCCTCTCCAAACTTCCACACCACGCCAATGGAAGGACTTTGAGCTTCGACAGATTTAAACGTGTATCAGCCTCTTGTAGTGTCGGCTCATTTATCGAACACTTCCCGACAATACTAGTCAAGTTTAATGTACGGGGGTGAGCAGAATGCCCAGATGGGAGAAAAAATAAACTGTGTATCCTTCCCTTATGCCTGGGGGCCAAAACTGATGTTGAGTTGATTCTGATAACGGCTTTGTTGGTACCACACCTCTTCCCTCATCGACACCCAGATGGCGTTTAATCACAACGATTTACAGAAAGGACACTCCTGTGAACAGTTTCTATTGTTTTACTCGTTCGCACTTGTGGATCCCGAATTATTTGAATGAAAAAGAATGTCGGTCTGTTGTGATAAAGACACACCTTGGAGGGTATCTTCAGTATCAAAGTAACAAATAGTCTGATAGACCCTCCATATGTTGTATGAAGTACGGCGATAGAGTTGATCTCAGTCACCTCGGCCTATTGTCTCAAAGAACCAAGAGAGTTGGTACGAAGACGAGGAGTGTAATGTGAAGATCCGCTACTCTCACCAGTCAGAGATTATTTGTGACTTGAAAGAGGTCGACCCAGGGGGCTTAAAGAGTCGGTTCGAAAGAAACGAGGATTTTCTGCATCTTCCGCATCAAGTTTTTTCTACTTCTTTGAATACACGCGATAGAGGTTACGGGGGCAGCCGCATCCCAAAGACCAAAGAAAAGGAACTGCGATGATCTCTTAAAGACGGAGTAGCGGAGCAGCCACTCGAGTGATCTTGGACGATATCCGTGAAAAGGGTTGCGGGGATCAGCCGCACCCAGGAGACAATTGTATTGAGTGTTCCGGTTTTGAACTTTTCTATCATTAATAATGCTTTTAAACATGTTTTTAAGTAATTAATAAATAAAATTCCTTTTGGCAAATAGCTGTGGGATCCTTCATGCTGCAGAGAAATGAAGTAATTTTCAGGTCACATGACACTACACTCTTTACATGGTGGGTCTTCAGTGATACTAGGACTCGAACTCATGACACACTGGCCACGAGTTCATAACCATTATGCTACCGTGGGAACTTGAAAAGAAAAAGAAAGATATATCTTTGAAAGAAGAAAAGAAAAATAAGTATTTTCTATAAGATATATATCTTTTTTTTTTTCTTTTAACAAATATGTATCTTATAATAATTACTCCAAATGAATCACAGGAAAGAAAATAAATCAATGTATTTACTTTTAATATTAGATAAAATAATTTTTGAGCAATGATAAATTTAACCACAAATCTGATTTTCAGATTTTAAAAAATTACACATTAGACTCCCTTGCTTTTACTCATTCTTAGACGATTTTTACTTAGTTATCAATAAAATATTTACATAACATTAAACTCGCCATAAAATGCATCGCACAAAATATGTAATTTGATATCAATTTTTGTACCGTATACATGTATGCGGAAAGAAATGTGATCTACCTTAAGTATGAAAAGTCTTTTAAATCGTTTTTTATGGTTATACATCCATTATTTAAATCAACTCTGCAGATATAGAAAGAAAAGCTACCACATCAACATAATTTTCATATTAACTGAATGAAATTATATCTTCTTTCTTTGAAATTAGCTGATGTAGTCCTTATCTACACGAAATTCAAAACTCAGTTTCCTTCCAATTTATGTGATTAAATATCTGGTTACAAAATAAGTGTACCCACGTCTGGATTCGAAAATATGTCAAAATGCAAGAATCTAAGCATTCAAATACTATCTCGCTACCCGTGCATTCAGTATGTAATCTGATTCCAGTCTCAAATTGATTGAAGAGGAGGAAAATACAAATTTTAATGTCTTAATCACTTTTTTTTGGTCGCATTTAGAACTACAATTTTTAAATTTTTAGTCTAGACATTCGATAAGTTGATTCGTTATTTATTCAATTATGACTATTTATCTAAGTTAATTTTGCAATTCCATAAATGTTTTAGCAAATTGTAACACTAAGGAATGATTAGATAAATTTAGTTTGGATAAAGTATGTTTCTTAAACATTGTGAATATTTAATGTAATTCAGATTATTCGGCGTGACATAAGGTTTCTAATTACTGGTGCTTCTTGGAAAAATTTCCTGAGTTATTAACATTATAGTCTGAGACAAATAGGGAAAATAAATTAGAAGCCAGCACGGGGATGTTGCCGAGCGATTCATATAATATACCCAAATGGCGAAAGAGAAGCATTTTTAAGGCTCGTTTCTTTTGAGCAGGGGTGGGCAGACTTTTTCATGGTACGCGGTCTACTTCTAATTTTTTTAAGGTGTTGCGGTCCACCCATTGGCATAAGTATGGTAAACTACAAAAAAAGCTCAACAATATTTATATTCTAACAATAATAAATACAAAATATATACTTTTACCTACATAATTACAATAAAAAAACAACTTACTCTTTTAAAACCACGTTTTAAGCAAAACGCAAAATGTAAACATAATAATTATACCCACAAATTTAATAATATCAAATTTGATGCATTTATTATAAAAAACCCTAAAAAATACTTTAAAAAATAAATCTTTTTTCTTTTAAAAAGTTCGTTCTCAAAAGAATTTTAAAACTCTTGGTAGAAGACTTATCTGCATACTGTCCACCCCAATTTTGGAATATCTCGGTATATAATTACAAACTGCTGGATTCCTGGTTCCAAAGGGTCGTTTAGAAACGGAAAGGATATATGTTGTCTTAATTATTTTTTTATTGAAAATGCAAAATTTATACATGTAGGTAGTGAAAAGAGAATGATGTTAAATGAAATGCAGTTTTTTTAAATTTGGGATATTTTTTATATTTTTGTCCATTAAACAGATGTATGCCCCAACACGCTCCCGGCAGGGGGGGCCTTTATCGTGGGACGTAATATCAACAAAAGAATCCAACCCCGGGCAAAAGCGTGAAAGAGGGGGTGATGTTTCAGTAGCCAATCCCGTGTTAGGGGAAGGCTGGTCAAAGTTTTATTTCCCCTTTGGTTTTTTGTGGGGGAAAAAGCATTTTTTCCGGCTGGTCTCGCGGTGATCGCATTTTCCCCCTATAGTCGTAATTTAAAATTTTTAAGCCCTCATCGTGTTCCCCAAAAATGGTCATGTGTCGTCTACACATAGTTGCATGCATTTGTGAAGAGGCCCATACTCCAATCTAACTGGCGTTCGTGTTCCCACAAATATGTTTATTTTTATGCGGGGGTCTCGGGTCTTACGGGAAAGGGGGTCACCCCCAAAAAGTTTTAGCGGGGCCAACCCGGGCGATCGCGATCAATTTAATGCCTACCCTGCAGGGAAGGAAAAACCGAAATTTTGCTGTAAAAAGGCGGGGGGAGGCGGCGCAAGTTGAGTTACTTTCCTCCTGTTGCTGGGTTGAGGTTTTTTTTAAAAAAGTGCAAAAAAAATTTAAATATAGGAATGTTTAAAAGGGTTATGGCGCCATCTATTGATTAAACTGTACACCAATTTTAGATTTTTTAAAAAGATTGAAGTAAAAAAAATAATTGTTAAAACCAAACCCCGAACAAATCCCCTTTATGGGGCAATGGTCAGCGTAACTGAAAAACTATTGTCCCATGGGAATTTTGGGCCCGGGGCTGTGGTTTAACTAATTTTTCGGATTTCCACCAACATACCAGTCCTTCGTTTGATGTTATGATTTGAGCTATCATTGAATTTTATTTACTCATCCTTTCATTGTGCAATACCGAATCATTCAATAGCCACATCTATGTCACTGAAGTTTCGTATCCTGTTGTCGGGCAATATCCAGAGACCTAAGACCAAGTTTCAACCAGATAATGTGAGACCACACGTGCCATTTAATGCTCAATGATTTTTCATAACCAACCAGATGTGGGCTCTTCTGTTTTTTTGATGTGTTAATCATCTAGCTCAAGCAATCGATGATTAGTATATGATGTCACAGTATACCTCCTGCCCTCTCGATATGCCAGAGGAAATTTGGCATCTTGTGGAAGTAGCATAGAGTGCTCTATGAATACCTATTAAACTTCTTGCTATTCATGCCGAAGCACGTCGAAGAAATTTATTGCCAGCCAGGGGGAGCTACACAATTTCTTCATGTTTCTCAATGGGACTGTTTTTTTTTTCAATCATTTCACTCTTATAGCTTATGTTTCTTATTAACTTCATATCCAAATACAACGAATTAAATGAGTAGGTCATGTTGTCAGAATGGACGAAGACCGCACCATTAAAAAAGTCTTCAAAAATTCCAACCAATTGGCACACGAAGAAAGGGCAGGCCAAATCTTAGATGGATTGATGGCCTAGTAAAAGATCTCCTAGCTTTGAGAACTAAGAATTAGAGAACACTAGCAAAAAGAAGGCTGATATGGAAAAGGCTTCTTGAGAAGGCCAAGGCCCACCCTGGGCTGTCCAGCCACTAAGGAAGGAAGCTTATATTTCTGTCCAAAAAATTTAGTTTCGCTGTCTCTTGTCCATAGAATGGCGTTGCATTCTGAATAACTAATAATCTACTGGATTTCAATGTTTTGGATGACATTCAAACTTATTCATTTGTTGTGATAGTCCCATCGTAAAATATTTCCGTCAATATTAATCTAAGGGCGCAAAAGTTATCCCAATAAAAAAATGTAGTTGTTCATCTTCAGAACAATGCTATCATGAGCAATCTTACCACTTATGAAGACTATCTGAAATGTCTGTTTGTCTCACTTTAAAAACATCGACTTAGCATCGTAAGATTCTGTTTGAATATATAAATTGGTAGTTAAAGAAAACTAAAAATATAAATTTAAAATCGCTTAATTGTTAGAAAGTGAGATATAAAGTAAATATAGTTCGCTTCACCTGAGCAAAAATTGTTTTAATTGGCCATATTTTATTACTCTTAACATTACACATTCAATGAAAAAACTATCAAAAAGTCTTAACAATATATATTCCGCTGTGAATTGGAGAAGGAAGTATAGCTTGAGTTTCTCCTTCACTCCTAAAAATATACCCCCTTTCATATTTATTTCTATTTCAAATTCCATACTTAGCTCTCGATTTCTCATATCATCATTAAGATCTGTATTTTTGAGATTTATAGGAAACCATGTGCTAAAAATAAATTTGTTTTTAACATCCATTTATAGTGTATCCCCTCAGAAATTCGAGTGTTTCTATTTTTAGAAATGATAGTATATAATTGAAATAGCAATGCACGAGTATATTCATTTTGTTATCAGAAAATGATAATCCCGTTACGCTTGTTACTCTCTATTGAAAATATTCATAATCTTTAATTGAAAGTTTTTCGGAACTTATGATTGTATTAAATAAAATCATTTTTAAATTGAAGCAATCAATACATAACTTTTCAGATTATTTATCAGTATCATTTAACAACAGCGAATTATTGTGCATTAATCAAAAATCCTTTATAAGGAAAAAGACTTTCTTACTCTTTATAATCTTTAAAAAAATGCTAATGGTCGAAATATTACAAAATGCATAAATATTTGGAGGAATGGGATTTATGTACTATATAAGGTTATCAAATGTATTCATGTTATAGAGATTTCACATAAATAAAATCTATTAAGATATAAATTTTTTACTTATATATATTTAGCTAATTTTAAAATAGTTGTTGTGACAGTACACTTATTTAGGTTCTGATTGATTGAATATTAACGTCACACAGTTCAGCTACACGAGGACTTTTGGAGACGGACCACGTAATTTTGAACCATGGTCAAGTGACGTGGACGACACCTGAGCTGGCACCCCCTCTTCTAACTACCACACCACACCAACGGCTCTCTATTTAGGTTCTGAAATTAACAATAGGAATGATTGTACAACTGAAATCAAAAAAGAACTACTATGGCTAATAGATGTCTTAATGGAATACGAAAATATATGAAATTGATTGTAATTAAAAGAAAAACAGGAGTACTATTGTATAAAAGTCTTTTAAGATCAATATTATATATATGTAAAACTTGGTCCATGTCTCGAGCAGATGAGAACATAACTATGTACAGAAGGAAGATTTTAAGATTCGTTTTTGGAAGAATTCAAGAAAATAGAACGTGATGAAGAAGATCAAATTTGCGGCTCTATCACTCCTTAAAAAGAGCCTGACATCGTTAACTTCATCAAAATACAACGAATTAAATGGACAGGCCACATTGTCAGAATAGACGAAGACTGCACCAATAAAAAAAATCTACAATGCCCAAACAATTGGTACACGGAGAAAAGGCAGGCCAAATCTAAGATGGATTGATGGCCTAGAAAAAGATCTCCTAATTTTGAAAACTAAAAATTGGAGAACACTAACAGAAAGAAGGCTGGCTTGGAAAAAGTTTCTTGAGAAGGCCAAAGTCCATCCTTGGCTGTCGAGTCACTAAGCAAGGAAGGGAATTTTAAAAGAAATTTATAATTTTTCTGAAATGCGAAATTTATTTTATTTATGTCGGAGTTCAAAAGTAAAGTGGTGATCATGAACTACGCAAATGTCAAATTTGAGTTCTGATTACACTCTTAAACCGTCGTATAAAATAAGTATCAATTCACATGTCGTCTTAGTACTTCAACTGTGGCTTCAAATTATGAGGCTTGACGCCAATGGTGTGCGTTAATTTAAGAACAAACCAAATTAGTCTCTCGCCTTATCTTTTTGATCTATATACTTATTCAACTATTACATATTCAAATATCAAATCTCATGTCACTTCGCCCTTCGATTGAGAATAATAAGATTTGACGCCAATTGGATAACGTTAATCCAAAGCAAAGCAAACATCTCCCGCACACACCTCCTTATCTTTGATTAACTTACTCAACTATTACTTATTGAAGTATCGACTCAAATGCCATTTTCACCTTTCGATTATGGCTCAGAATTATGAGGTTATATGCCAACGGTTATTGATTGATTGATTGATTGAATATTAACGTCGCACTGTTCAGCTACAGAGGGCTTTTGGCGACGGAACACGTAATTTTGAACCATGGTCAAGTGACGTGGACGACACCTGAGCTGGCACCCCCTCTCCTAACTACCACACCACACCAACGGGAGGACGTTTTAGCTCTCGACAGATTTAACGTGCATCGCTGCCCTACACGGCGGGTCTTTAGTGGTACTGGGCTCGAACTCGTGACAAGGCAAGCCACGGTCCGATACCTATACGACTCGGCTACCGCTGCCACATGCCAACAGTGTGATGTTATCCAAAGCAAACCAAATCAATGTAGATATTTGTAATGTTAAAAGGGCACAACTACCACTGTATCAGCCGTATCAATGATACGGGACCCCCAAGCTACAGGGGCCGCATCATACATGAGGAAAAAAATTGTTAAGGTGCCCCAAAAGAGAGTGTGTAATAAGTTTTGATACGGCCCTCAGGACTAGCTACGTCGTTGGTCCTTACTCCTTATCTCTGACTTACTTATTCAACTAATTACACCTTTATTTTTGATTTATTCACACACACACACAGCCATTACTTATTCTTTCTTTATTCTTGAATTACACTCATTCAACCATTACTTTTTATTTTCTTATATTTGATCAACTTACTCAACTATTTCTTATTACTACCTTCTCTTTGTTTTTCTGATTCAATTATTACTTATTATTTTCTTATCTTTGATGTATTAATTCAACTATCAATTGTTCAAGTATCAACTTGACATCTTCGCCTTTCGATTCGAAGGCTCATTGACCCGACTAATAGATTTAAAAAAAAACCCAAATATTTTATTTATTTAGACTTTTATTTTCACATATGTTTCAGAAAAACTTTCTGGGGTTAAATTTTTTATAATAGGTTTGCAAACCCCGTGTTATATTTTCAATCCCGGGATTTAGGGATTACATTATCCAAAACCGGGTTTTGATTGATAACTTTTATGAAAAATTCCCCAAACAAATTTAAAGCATATTTAAAAATAAAAAATTAAAATCGAAAATTAAAAATTGGTTTAATATTATTATTTATTGAAAAACACAAATAAAAACAAAACTTAATTCGTCATAAAAAATAACAAATAAAAAAATAGTTCATAATGAAATTTTAAAAACCATTTCTTCATTTCTTGTGTTTCTGTAAATGAGCTTTTAAAAAATTCAACTCGTCCAATGCTTCATCGTTTAAACATCTTATTTTTGTCACATATTGTCAAGCCGAAGAAAATGTTAGTTCAAATTCTACAGTAGTAGGTTTCATCGTCATTAAATGGAAGTATGTTTTTTCCAGGTTATCACCACGTCTACCTCCATTTTCAAAAAGAGACATTTCTTTTTGAATTTTTCATGACAGTGTTTCAAATCTAATAGGCTACATTTTGGTGCATATCCCTATTTGATCTTTATCTAGTTTTTCTGCTGCTCTTAATGGTTTTTGTGCAAAGATTGGTTCAATTTTGAATAAGAATGTGAATCAATTTCAAGTGTTACCTCGTTTGAAATAGAAGATCCAGTGGCATGAGCTGTTAGTGATGCCGTGGGATTTGAAGCGTCAAGTCTATCAAGTCAATCCACTATTAATTTACGGCATTTAATTGAAGAAGGAATGGTGGCACAAAATCTATTCCTGAGACGTTGCTACTACCATTTTGTAAGTATTGCAGTAAACCACTTAGATTTGGATGACGTTTTCCAAAAACGAAAAATGAGAGCTGTGTATATATGAGGGTGGTCTGAAAAGTTTCCGACCTTACAAAGATACAAGATTTTTTTTCTGAAATTTCTTTTATTTTTATTTTTCAGCATAGTCTCCTTGTAACTCTACACACTTCTCCCAGCGATGCTCCCATCTCAGTAACCCGTCGAAATAGTACTCGGCGTTTTTCTCTGCAAAATAATTTTTCACGAAGGTGATTGCCACTTCATTTGACGAAAATCTCTGTCCTTCGAGCGCAATTTTTAGATGAGGGAACAAAAAGAAGTCGCTTGGGGCTAGATCTGGTGAGTAAGGCGGATGGTTAAGCATTTCAAACAATAATTCGTGGATTTTCACCGTGGCAACCGCTGAGGTATGAGACGGTGCGTTGTCTTGGTGAAAAAGGATTTTCTTTTTCTGCATATGTGGCCGTCTTTCCGCAAATTCTGCTTTCAGCTTGTCAAATAATGATGCGTAGTATGCTCTTGTAATGGTTTTTCCTTCTTGGAGCTTAAATAACTCCTTGACTATCCCAAAAAAACAGTCGTCCTCACTTTCCCAGCCGAATAAATAGTTTTTTTTTTTTTTTGGAGGCGGTTCTCCCTTTACAGTGCACTGTTTGGACTGTATTTTTGTTTCGGGTGTATAATGGCGTATCTAAGTTTCATCTACAGAAACTAATCGGTGACAAAACTCAGATTTATTGCGCCTAAACTGCGCCAACAGAGTGTTGGAAATGTTCATTCGAACACGTTTTTAGTCTAACGTGAGCAAACACGGCACCCAACGCGTGGACAGCATTCTCTTGCCTAAATGTTGATTTAATATGTGATAAACACGTTCTTTTGACATGTTCATAACCTCTGCTATCTCTCTCGCTTTAATTCTGTGGTCGTTTAGCACCATTTAGTGAACTTTGGCGATATTTTCGTCGTTAGTTGCAGTATTTGGACGTCCCGAACGTTCATCGTCTCCCTAGCTCTTAAGGCCACGTTTAAATTCAGCTGCCCAAACTTTCACTGTGGTAAATGATGAAGAGTCTCCGTACACAGAATTCAACTCATCTTTGATTTGCTTAGGCGTATTGCCTTTCAAAAACAATTATTTAATGACCGCTCGATACTCGATTTTGTCCATTTTCACATAAACACTCACATCAACTCACTCAAACGACTATTACATTACAACTGCGCTTCCCCAAAGTGGCTGAAACTTTGGTGAGTAACTAGAAAACAGATGAACAACGAAATTCACTAGCTTTTATTAACAAGTGTTGCCATCTTCACGTTGAGGTCGGAAACTTTTCAGACCACCCTCGTATATATATATTTATTTATAGCACTTATAATTGCACACAAAAATTCTACGACCATATTTCACATACTATATATATAAATTTTCTCAGAATTAAATTCTTAAAAAATTTTAAAATATAATTTAGACAAAAATTAAATCTCAGGATTAGGTATTTTAAACCCGGGATTTCGGAATCCCGGAGAGAGCTGCAATCCCCAATGCATAATACCAATGTTAAAATTCCATAAGTTGGACATTTCATTATTTATTCTCAATTTTGAATGGGTCAGTTTACTCTTTTACAGTATTATCCCAAGATTAGTATATATAGCCAAGAAGTACTGAAATTTTAAAAGCTAATGTTATTTACTCTAAAAAAAGATCGTTGAAACGTTTACCATGAATTTTAAAAAGTTATCTGCATCCATCACTTTTTGATTTTTATCTCATATCACCCAGTCTGTTTCGTGTCTGGAAGGAATTCAGGGAATGAAGCAGCAGAAATTCCTGTCCGAGACACATGCAGCGTCATCCTTCCATACCTGGTATGTCAGAAATGCCTGGAATAAGCAGATAAATATTTTTATGATATCTTAGTCTGGAAAATAATGCAGAAAGTAATCTAGAACTGAATTATATACATAAAAGAAATTGTTATGATAATGATTGTACGAAAGAGAAGAATGCAGGTTAGCAAAGAATCAAGGAAAGCAAGACGAAAAGTAATCGAAGGAAGATATTTTGCTTGATATTCATTGATTCATACTAAAAAGCAGTTTTTCTTTTCTTTTAAACCCGTATTTATCAAGAACTAATGATACAACTGAAACTTATATTAAAGATAAAAATCTCAAATTTTGAATTTCATTTACGAATGACGCTATATAATGTCTTTTTAGGGTTAAAGTATCAGATTTTTAAAACTGTCATCACATTCTAATGAATGGGATAGAAAACAGAAAACACACTTGCTGGTAAAAATATTCTTATATAATGTCCTGAGATATCAAAGCCTAAAAACATTTTTATACTAGTCCTTTACTTAACCAATAAATTTTCACGAATACGATGAATTTTATATTCTATCATATCTACACGATATGTTTTATACTTTCATATATATGATATTTCATAATTCCCTCTCGAGTGACACAGCCAAAATAAAACCACTGAATAAAAAATGGTGCATAGAACGCCACTCGATAGAAGTGAAACTTCTTTGGCAACATTAGAACATTGATTATTTGCTCTAATATTCCAAACTGACCGTGTACATGTCTCAATCGCCGAATTTGCATGAAAAGTATTCGTGGTGAATTGAATCTTTCTGATACCAAATCCAAAGTAGGAAGATATGCTTGAATTTCTGGGTATACAAAACTATTATATTTTGATAAATTTGGTATACTTTTCCTACTTAAATTTTGTTGGCAATTGTAACTTTAATGTCTTCTAAATTAATTTCTGGAAAATTTTTCTGCTCAGCAACAGGCGTTCTCAATTATCTCTAAACCATAATCATCGAATGCACCCAGAAAGGTTTCTGAATAGCTTTTAAAATCTTTTACTTTTTTGGGTGAATATTAACGGCCCTTTTAACTACACGAGTGCTTTTGTCGACGAACTTCGTAATTTTGAACCATGGTCAAGTGACTCCCCCCTCTCCTAACTACCTCACCAACGGGAGGACGTTTGAGCTCTCAACAGATTTAACGTGCATCGCTCCCCTACACGGCGGGTCTTAAATGGTACTCGGCTCCAACTCATGACACGCCAGCCACGATCTGATAACTTGACCACTAGGCTACCGTGGGCCAAGCATTTTTATGGAAATCATAGTCTTTGTAACGTAAGATAGAATTTATTATCGATTCACATGCATCAGTTCCAACACGCACTAGACTTGTTGAGGGTTCTGTAGTTAATGGCATAGGGTGGTTCACAAAGTCTGTATTAATCTGTGCTGACATTAGAAGAGTCTCAATAACATTCCCATCCCTTAAACTCGGCATTAAGAGAGTATTTTGCAATGTTTTTTTGTGTGCTTGATATTCTCTCATGTACTCTGATCGAGTTTTGGCAGTAGCACTTGATGAATTTGCACTATTTTTCTGTTTTTTTGTCACTTTTTCGACAGGGTTTGCTGTTAGTTTTTCTTTCACGAAGCTCTTTTCCTCTTTGTGCATTTGATTTAGGCATTATGACTAGAATTAATAATAATTCAATGCAAATAAAAATTAAAGAAATAAATTAGACACCGAACACATCACCATGTAGCCAACAATCTAAAGAAAATTTCAAAAAGGCACGCTTTTGCTGCGAGAGCTATTTTGTCTACACCGAATACTCACACTGCAACTGATACGACCGTTGATAATGTTCCCGGGTCTGGGGGGAAAGGACCCCTAATCGGCAGGTGGGCAAGTTGACCAGTTGGAGATGTGGGCAATTATCCAACTTTTTAATCAATATGACGCAAGTCACGCGGTGTCCCCGCTCCCCCTTTTCCGCCTCTCGCTCTCTCTTTACCATGGAGACGATTCGGGGGGGATGGAAGACTACTTCCGTTCGTTTTTTCACTGTTACGCAAAACTGGACAATTTTCTCATTTACTCTCGAGCGCAAAAAAGTTACACTTAAAAACATCTCCAAGCTCTTTCCCTAAGATTTATGTGCATCTTTGGAGATGCGCAGTTACAATGATTTTAAAATCAAGTTCTTGTCTCACTCATTTCAACATGTCTCAAAGGATATCTTCTCGCTTGCAATAATGCCATTTTGTTTACATGAAGGTATGGGGGTTTGGATGATCAATTGGTTTTGCATCACACAAACATCCTACTTTCTTAAACTTGTCTTACAACACATGTCTATAAATGGATGAATAATAAAACTAGAAAACAGAATCAATGCTTTGTATTCAATTCTATTCTATATTTTATATTCCATTCTATTCTATATTTTGTATTCCATTCTATTCTGTATTTTGTATTCCATTCTATTCTGTATTTTGTATTGTATTGTATTCTATATTTTGTATTTGATTCTATATTCGATATTTTGCATGAATTTTACGTTACATATATGTAAGGATAATTAATTTATAACCCAAAACAAAGTTCGAGATTTCCCATTTAATATTTATTTTCCCGTATTGTATATAATTAAACAGCAAATATTTTCTCAAAAAAAAATTTCCCAACCCCCTCTATTCCTATCTCATCCTTTTTTTTTATTATGGGCCCGTATTTCCCCAACGCTTTGTTTCCCCATTCGAAACCTAAACTAAAAAAGTACAATACAATTCAAAATCGGAACAATTTGCGTTGGTTTGCTTCGAAGTAAAGATGTTGAAAGGTGTCTTAATAAACGAGAAAAAAGAAGAAAAAAACTATTTCCCGAAAAGTCTCCATGCTTCCTTCGAAACGTTACATGCCGACTATTGCAGCAAATACAAAGACAAAGTAAGATTTGTGGGTACTTACGTGTTATACCATCCACCGAGTCATCAAATGAAAAGACGTCGCCAAATCTCGCGATATGCGGCCAATCATAGAGAACTGTTCCTTGCTTATGCAAACACAATATTATCTTAAGCGTGCATACGATGACAGCATTTGGCAAAGTCTTTTAATTTGACAATGCTTTTTTATATATTGCAGAAATTAGTCAATGGTATAATAAGTAAATACCAATTTGTCTGTATCGATAAATGCCAGTTTTGTAAACACGTATCATTAATGGTTCTTTTCAAATTGAAAAAATTTATCACATCAAGCTTGGAACGTAACACACACGTACAAATTCCTATTTATGCTACAGTTCTTACATAACATTATATATAGTTATAGTTATATTTTTTATGTATGGTTAGTTAGTTTATTATGTAGTTAAGTATAGTTAGTTTATAGTAAGTTGTATTTTCTAAATTAATGACAAATTTTAGGCCATATCTAAAACGGAAAATAACGTTACGAATCTTTAAGTGTAAATTATCAAACTCTTTACATATAGCATAATTATGTTTGAAAAATTACGCCAATAAATAATTGGTATTACATGTGAATAGAGTCTTAAAAAGGTTGAAGGAAAATTATGCACTTAACAAGCAGAATCATTCTGATTCATCATTTTATTAGGAAATGACGAACAATTGACTTACAATTTTCCTTCATTGCTTCTATTTCGCAAAGATTGCTATCTGACCTACGAACTTGAGATTCTTCTAGAAAATACTTCGATTCCAACGTCTACAGATATTTTGTTATATCAGATTTATACATCAAAACTTTTTTTTAAGAATTTCACAACGCTAGACACAATATATTCAGACAGATAATGGTTAAAAGATAAAAGATCGAAAATTTTTTGGATTTCTTTGTTTGATTCAAAAGAAATTTATTTGAAATAACAAAAAATTCTTTTAAAAAAGTATCGAAGTATGGCTGAAAACAGAAACGCAGAATAGTCAATGCACACAATTTTGAAGATACACTTAGAAATCAAAGAAAATCGATTTTATTAAATATTTCAATCATAATTCACCGTGCTTATTTATTATTATTCTTTTTCTTTTGCATGTATAAGTTGACATATTATTACTGTATTATTTTAGTGGATATCTTAAATCATAAGATGGATTGTTATTCGTTTAAATTAAAAAAATTTAATGTATATAACATATGATAGAGAAAAATAAAAAATCTGAATTGGGACAGAAAAATTATTACATGGTAATTAATATATATTAAAATATAATATTTTAAAAACATCAAATGGAGAAAATTTGAAGTACTACTTCTTTAAAAAATAGTTATTATATAACGGGAAACCTACGCGATGGCTATATATGTTTGTAAATAAAATAAATAGGCAAACGATTGGAATAGTAAAATGTTCGGTTAAGAAAATCCCCCATAAAGAATCAAACATATTCCATGCCAAAGAAAAAGAAGTATTCTGTTTTACTCATTACGTATCAAATACATAATTTCTCGATGGACCTCGTATTTACTTGGCCAAACTATAAGAAATTAGTAAAGTTAAATGACTTCAGTTTATTTCATTTTAGTTTCATTATTAAATACTCTTTATTATAATTATTTTATTCCTTCTTTATTACATGCAATATTTCGTGAGTTAACGGAGAGCCTCTAAAAAACGTTTCAAAATCGAATTTTATTTTTTTATTGTATGTAATATTTCACGAGCTAACAGTCATTAAAAATGCTTCAAAATCGAATCTGATGCTGAAAACAATGGTAAAAATCGTCTGTTGTATTTTGCACGCAATCAGTTGCACCAGTAGACTGCTTAGTTGGTATTTTATAGACATCACAAGTTAAATTTAGATTATTTATTTTTCGATGATAAAAAAAAATAATAATAACCAATAAATACGTCTGAAATACTGTCTGGACGAATGGATGTATGAAAGAATAAAATAAGTTTGTTAAAAGAAAAATCTTTTTTTTTTATTTTATATAATTTCATGACAAAAATCAATAAATTAAAAATATGAACACAACTCAACTCCATATTTAAAATTTCAGTTTTTAGAATAATAAGTCGAATTTCATGTGCTCTGTGAATAAAGGAAAAAAAAGAAAAAAAAAAGGAAAAAACTTGAGCTGTAAGTAAGGAAGTACACTGCATAAATTTATAATTAACGTTTCGGGTTTTAACGACTTTATTTATTATTTAAATTATAGCAATTTTAACTTTTTTTTTCATAAATTTTAACCAGATTCTCATTTAGCAGATCGAATCATTTCTGTCCACCTGTTGCCCTGAAAAGTTAAGAAAAAAATGAAATTAATAATAATAATTGAAATATAAGGAACGAACGCCAGAGTTAATAGACATGACTTTTATCATTCAGTCAAAATGATTAATAGTCCATTCAATTGAAAACAGGTCTAATCTTGGCTGTTTCTTGGAGGTCAGTTTTTTATAAGTAACTATTAAGTAACTCGTGTTCCATTTCAATTGAAATGTATTAAGGACGTCTCATAACATGTTTTAAACAATGTTGCTATATTCTTTCTCGGAATGTAACATGAAAATCAAAATGATGATAAAGAAACAAATTATGTTGCTATATTAATATAATTCCGAGTATTTCGATGTACTTTTCGTTTTTTCGAATTCTTGAATTTGATTGAACAACGGATGAATTAGATTATATTAAAATGAAAAAAAATTGTTCTTCGAATGTTTGAATTGACATTCAAAATTCCTGTAAAATAATTTTTAAAAAAATTTCGAATTGCTTAGAGCCCAATCGCAGGAAATGTGTGTATGTAAGGTTATTATTTTTTAATTAATTTGACATCACATAGCCAAAAGATATAAATTAGAAATATCATAATTTAAAAAAACTATTTTTCAGTTGAAATATCACATGAAAGACGTTTTTATTTTTTTAATGACTGAAATAAAATTTAAAAAATTGTATATTTTTAATATCGTAAGCATCTTAAGTGCTAATTATAACTTTAAAAAAACGCAGTTTAGTTATATATAAGTGCAGTAGGTGGCGCCACATATTTTTAGGATCATTTGCGTCATTCTAGCAAAAAAAAAGTTTGTTAAATAATTATTGAACAATTGAGATTTTTTTTTTTTTCCCCTTTAAGGTTTTCCTGGAAATTTATTTACGCACTTCGACCTTAAATAAGCCTATCGAAGTTTTCAAAAGCCAGGATTCTGTCTTTCTTCGTTTTTCAAAACAAACAATCCTAATCATAAATTTTATTTGGAAAAAGTCGTACAGGAAAATATTAAAAAATTAACTACTTAAATAATGAATTACATACAAAGATTTTCAAAAACAACTTTAAAAAAAACCTTTTTTTTTATTGTTATTTTAATAGATCATTTTATTTATTTATTTATTTATTTTCATCCAGATTTTGGGACGTAAGGAAATATCTCCAAACGTATAATACTTTTTTGTTCTTTTATGCATATCGGATTTATGTCATGTTTTTGAATACTTCGCATTTCAGCGAAATACTCCTCTTTTCCTCAAAAAAGTATACGTATTTAAATTCCGAATGTTTTGCATCCTAGTTACAAATGAAACATCTTCACGAGCATAGATTCTTTTTTAATCCAGAAATACTAGGATATGTTGTAATATTACAGTTATTAAGTCAACAGCTCTCTTATTAGATATGCAAGAATAATCAACAGGAAAACATTTTTATTCGAGTAATTTGGAGCATCCATTTTTTCCTCTCTCTCTCAGAAATATAATTCTTTATCTCTCTGATAATATTTTATTCCTCCCCAGAATTAATTTTGCTCAAGTAATACCTAAGTAGCTTTGTAATTTTGTCCCAATGCCCTTATTAGCGATTAATTAAGTTAAAAATCCTTGGAAATTTCGAATTTTTGTTTGGTAATTTTGTTTTTATGTTTCGTTGTTACACTTTATATATATAATATTAGGGGAAAAATTCGAAAATCATCAAAATATATAAAAAACATTCCTCTTTAATTTAAAATATATATATATTCTTTCCAATTTTCTAGTTTTCCAAGGAAGTACCAAAATTTGGTATCAAATGGTTTCTTTTTTCATACAAATATAAATAATTGACTTGAGATAATTTTCGCAAGTAAAGAGCATATGTTAGACATATTTAAATTCTGTTTCTTAGACAGTACAATATTTTTGACACATTTTTCGTCGTTCGTTTTCGCCGCCAGAGCTGTAGGTAAATTCAACATTTTGCTTAAAGTTGTTTTTTTCCAGAATATCTGTGAATACGCGTTATAAGAGATTATAAATTCATAAAATAAGTAATAATGTATTTTTATATGTAATATGTTTTAAGAGATATATGCAGAGACGTCTTAAGGCATGGGCCAACTGGACCCGGGCACCGGACCTCGTTCTCGACTCAGCCGTAATAAGATCTTAATTCGTATAATTTATAACGGACAAATGTTATTTATGGTTGTATTCACCGAAAACTTGGGAATTTCGGACGATATGTCAACTGGCTGGCTACATGTGGTGACCGTCGTCTAATTAACACAAGAGTGTCAAATTCAAACAAACAAGGTTTAACTTAAGGTGAACCGTAAAAAAAATCAATATTCATAGAAGATTATTTCTAATAATACGTTATAATAAACATATATAAAAGAATAAGAAATATTTAATGTTTACGCCTGACACTTGGCATATGTTATTACCTTTCCTATTTCGGGACAAATTTTGATCATAGTGAATACTTCGAAAACTGACCGAAGGTGAGCGTCCTTAATACTATTTCTAACAGGAGACTTATTTCCTTTCATAACTGAAAATAACTGCTCGTACTGATAAGTACTTCCGAACATGGAAATAATTTTATATGCAAGTTTTTGAGTATTTTTAAACCTGGCTGGTAAATAGTTGAAAACATCAGGACACCCACTTCAATAAATTTTGCCTTCAAATTTGAGCCGCACTGAATCGTAAGACGTTTTATAAATTCTACCTATCTCATTTTTATGTTTGCGTCGGTTTGTTATTTTATTATATACAGTCGAACCTCTATATTGCGAATTTTTCTGTATAGCGAACTTTTTCCTGGAACCTTGAACATTTCACGATTTTCTTCGTAGAATAACCTCTCTATAGCGAAGTGTATTTTCTATATAACGAACTTTTTCCTTTGGGATTCAATTTTTGTTCTCTCTTCTTTAAACTATTTCTGAAAAAATTTCAAGTAATTCTCTTTTTAACTCATTTTATTGGTGGTCATAAATCTTGAACTGGTTTTATTAGATCCTAACTTGCCGAGAGCAATAGAGTTCTGGACGTTTCATTCAAGAAATGCAACCTTTGACCCCCATTGCCCAGTTCACTAGAAACATCTTCGATATCCTCTTTCACCCTCAGTGGAATTGTCCCGTGTCCATGTGTTCTAGTTATAAAATAATGTATGTTTAAAATTACTTGTGTGTGTGTGTGCCTTAAATTATAAAATATTCTTAGATTTGTCATTAATTTTAATATAAAATTATTTTCTTAATATTGAAGATACAGTAAATTCTTCGACATTCTTTTTTCTTGTTTTCCTTGCAGTTTTTCTTTATTTATTTCTTTTTTGATGGGTATGATATATAAAATAACCACATATTACTTTAAAAAAAAGATCTGAATAATTACTTTTTTTTAATATATAGTGTTTATGAATTTAAAATTTGTTTTATAGGGTTTATATAAAGTATATTAATAGATGAAATTACTTATAACGAACTTTTTTCCGGGATTTAGCGACTTCGTTATATAGAGGTCCGACTGTTTGTGCCGATATTGGCCGGGCCGCAAAAATGTTCATTGTGGGACACGAGTTTGACACCCCATTTGTAAGACCTAAACCTACCACCACATACCTCGATATACCATCATTACTCATTCATTCAAAAACCGGCAGCCGGTTGGTCGAGCCGGTTTGTGAGATTGTAAGTCATGCACATTTTTTTGTCTTACGTTATTGTTTGTATGAGTATTTGACAACATATGCTATAATGTCTACGTGTAAGAGTCATATGTGTGACTTACATTTGTGTAGAGGCCCAGGGCCTCACAAGAAGTCTTAAAAGGTCCCCGATTACTTGGTAAAACGATGAATGACAAATTTTAGAAAATGCAGAAAACTTGCGACATAGCCATCCTGTGATGACTATGTCTTGAGTGATTCGCGTAAGCTAGAGGTGAGGGATTATCTAAATGATGAGACATTTTGGATTCTTAACACAACTTTTATTAAGAATAACTTATATTACTTAATTCTAATTAACAACTTTCTTAAAGTGAAAATGAGTCAACAATTAAACCTTTATATTCAAGTCAGATCACGCAACTAGATCATTTATCTTACTCATAATACTTAACTGTCTAATCAAACTTCCTATACAAAATATTACCTTTGTAGAGTCACCTTCCCTTCCTAGGTAGAAATAATTCCTATTATGTTATAATTATAGGTGAGAAAAGACTCAGGCTTTATCTTTATTATATTCTATTGCTATGAACGTATCCTTCTTCTTGAACTGTGGTGACGTCTAACACTGTTCCGAACGATTCACACTAAGTTATCTCTAGGCTTGCCAAGTTCCCTATCTCATCAAACTTTCTATCCTTTAAAGTATATCTCTTTTGCATATTCGATTCGTTTCTCTTCTTGGTATTGGGTTGGAAAAGTTTTGCCATTAATCGTGGCCGTCAAAGAACTTAGGAGTTATGTTAGAAGAAGGACGCGAGAGACGTCACAAACTAACACCCACCACTACATCGTTAAGTACAGCGACCACAAATTTCCCAATTTTACACCGATTTCTTTCACTAACGTGGTCTTGCAGAGTCATAAGTCACTCAAAAAACTACTGTGGTTTAGTTAAAATTAATTTAATTTATCTTAGTTTTTGGGTTTGAGAAAATGTCACCTAACATAGACTCTACATAAAAAGAAAAAATATTACACATACTATCCTAGGCAAGTTATTTCAAAGGATAACCCATTTGCTTAAGAGTTCATAAAGGTAAAACACTTTCTACTTTTCTATCCATAATAATTTTTGACATTCATCTTACGAAATGACTTCATTTAAAAAAAAACTCAACCTAAATATCATCAAACCCATATCAAGTAATAAATCTTTATATATATAAATCTTTACGGGTGTGTACGTGACTAAACTCCTCCTAAATGGAAGGACCGATTTTGATGAAATTTTTTGTGTCTGTTCCAGTGGACTCGAGAATGGTTTAGATTTACAATTCGGTTCAATGGAAAATGTTTATTTAATTAACTTTTTATTTATAAATTGTTGTTGATCTTTTGTACAATTTAATAAATATACCTGTTATATAAAATAGTTTGAGTCTCAACTTTTTCACCTTTAATTAAAACAAGTTTAAGTTTTTATTCACACAGTCTCTACATTTGACTTCGCTCATAGTATACACATACCCCCACGCTATCAATTGATCAAATGTGATAACCGTATGTGTAATGAAGTTAGATATTGTAATAACTTTTCAATACAAATTTTCATCAAAACGGTCCAGATTGTTAAAGCTATTCATGTAACTTGAATTTTGAATTTAAGATGTGTGTGTACAGTGATTAAAGGTCTGTCGGTTCCGTTGTTTCAAAATAAAACAGAAAACATTTTTGTAATACTTCAATGAATTAATTGTTAAAACTGTGTGCCTTTTACACGAAGTACTATTTTCTGAAGTGTGCACTTCTTTCTATACTACTTTCTAAAAGTGATCGCTTGATGTGAGTCGTGAGTGACTAACTGAAGTTATTTCTTCCACTGCTTCAGCAATCTTTTGGTGCAGTTCGGTTACATTTTCGATTGGCTTAAAGAAGTTAGAAGGCAAACATTTCGAACATTTAATTCTTTCAAATTTTATAAAAATGCTTTCCGTTTTATTTTTAAATTTATTGTTTGACTTGAGTTAAACACATAATACTTAGTTTTTAAAAAATAAAATGATAAAGCGGATAATTTAGATTTAATTAAAAAGGATCATCTTCAATTACAAAGAGAGTTCAAGAAAGATAAAAATTATTTTCTTTTCATAAACCTTTATTTGTTTATTATTTTTTCCTAGTTTTCTTTATCATTCAAAATACAATGAATCGGATACTGCATTATTAGAGTATTGATGCTTTGAAAAGAGACAGCTCATTTTGTTTTAACGTTTAGAAATGTATTTTAGAATATTAAGGAATCAGTGTTCAACAATGAATCGAAAATTAATTTAATAAGCACAAAATAAGGAACAGTATAACTTTAATTGAAACCTTAAGCGTTAAAGAAGTTCTTATAGAGCTTGATTACGTTCGAACCATGATTTTGCTATCATAAATGGGATATTATGATATAGTGTCACTTAGATAAGAATACATGTATAAAAACTGTTTTAAGCGACATTTTGATAAAAACAAATTGTTTAAATACAATATTTCGGGCAAAAATTAACTTAGAGACCTTTTTCAAAATGTTTTCTGGGGTAAAAATGCTTCCTGTTATAACAATATTTTGCCTGTATGTACCTCAGACCTCTGTACAGAGGCTCAATCCATGATTTATAAAAATTCACATTATTTTTCAGAGTTACCACTAATTAAAATAATTATCATGCATTTTTCTTAAAAATTTCTCCCCTCTGTTGTCGTAAAACATGGATAAAACCCACTAAGTTATATAATTCAAAATTTAGTTGAGCCTCTGTACAGAGGTCTGAGCTATACAGGCAAAAATATTTTATAATAGAAGTATTTTCACAAAAGGAGAATATTTTGAAAAGGGGCTGGCCTCTAGGTCTATTTTTTGTCAAAATATTGTACTTAAATAATTTTTTTATTGTAATACTATTCCTGTTAATTTTATATACATTTTCTAATCTAAGTGGCACTAAATATCATAAATATTATCCATCCATTTATACGCTTTTGCAAAATCACGGTTCCGAACGTAGTCGGATTCCTTTAAGTGAAAATTCCAGAACGTTGTCTAAAAAATCTTTTACTTGAAATATCGGTAAAAATTAAAATCGGATTTAAAATGTAGGTAAGATCTCATATTTTGCAGAGAGTGAATCGTAAGATTCATAAGGGTGCTAACATGGGAGAAAAGTTTGGAATCCCTAATTTAGGGAACACTTTATGATTTTCTGGGGCATATTCAAAAAATTAATTCTGGAAAAAGTAGAGAAAGGAAAGTAAGTTAACCTCAGAGAATTAGCAGAAATTTTGAGAAGAGATAATTTGATATCTTCTTTACGATCCTCGAGAGAACAACTGCAAAAATAAATAAGGTCAAACGTTACATGTAATTAGGAATGCTAAGATGCCGAAAGGTTACTGGAAAGCCTAATTCTTTCGAACTTTATACATACATAATCACATTTATGACTTTAAACTGCACAGTAATACCCGAAATTACACGATAGGTGGGGCTGAGTGATAACTGCGTAAGTCGGAGTATAATTTCGCGTATAAATGCATGTAAAATATTAATTTAGAAGAAAATAATATTTTAGAACAAAATGTTTAATAAGTTCTTAGATAACACAAATACAAAACCGCAAATAAGAGTTATTTTAATGTAGAAGGTTTCATAAAATCTAACAAGTAGTCTGCAGGCTCAAAAATTTGTTTTTTCCGCAAAATTTCCTTGTAGCATGTTAATATTTTTTTATTCCCTGTTTTGATGAAAAGAAAAATACGCTCTTCCTTAGAGTCTGTATTTTCCAAAAAAATTTTTTATTTGTGTGTAACCCTTTTCAATTAAACTGAGGCCTTCTGTCAAATCCCTAACCGTCATTCGATCTTCTGATTGAACTGGGACTTGAGTCTCAAGTTCTCCAATGTCTTGCTCTTACTCATACATTTCTATGAGCTCATCCATTGTCAGCTCCTGATTGAGGGAATCCAGCAGTCAGTTCTAGAACTAGGGATGGTGATTCTTTCCGAAAAAGATCGATTTTTAAATCGATTCGAATCGTAACCTGATGAATCGATTCACAAAAAATCGATGTCTAAAAGATCGATTTATAAAAATCGATTTTTTCAAGTATGCATTTACAATGTAAATATAAATTCCTTTTATGAAAAACAAGAAAGATACCATAATAAACGATCTCTTATCAGTAAAATCAGGAAGTTTTTTAGTTCAGGGAATTCGATTATTACAATTATTTTATTACCATATCAAAGTGTCAGGTATAAAAAAGAAGACGTTTTATTTTCTAAATGTATTTGTTACATTCAAAAGTTTAGAAAATAGATAATATAGCTTATAGTTCCCAATGCTTAATATATAAGCTTTTAAAAACAAATAGTCTGTGAAGTCTATATAGGATGCAAGCGGTTCCGCTCATCACTTGTGATGTTGCCGACAATCGAAAAAAGGCGCTCACAAGGAACAGATGATCCCACGATACTCATATACATCATGGCTATTGAATGAACGTGATGATAAATAGATTTTTTTTTTGTTGTTGTTCTTGCCTGTAAAGTATAGGACCATACTTCAGGTGCACAACTGCCTGCGATAAATGGTGTTTAAAGGTAGTACATTCAACAAATTGTAAATAATTTTATGGTTTTTACCAAAACAGAAAAAATCGTATGTCGATTTTCTAGAATGAAATATCGATTCACTGCAACATATCGATTTAAAAAATCGATTTTTATGGTGATCTCAGATTCTTCGATTAATCGATCTGAGATCGCCATCCCTATCTTGAACGTCATCACTATCCACTTCTAAATTTGTTTGCCTGGCAAGATCGACAACTTCTTCAATGAAATTATTAATATCTTTAGGCTCTGAAATGATTCCAACTGAATTTTAATGATGAAAAAAAAGAAAAAAAAAGATGAATCTACGAGATTTGAAATTCGCTTAAGTCGAAAATAAAGAAAGTCGAGGTATCACGGTACATTAAATAGCGCTGCTCTCAAATATGTCTAGAAATTAAATAATATAGAATAAATACAATTTAAAATGTTTATTATTATATTCAAAAGTTTTTCAAAATATAGAAACAACTTAAGATAGAAAAACAGCATAAATTATAGCATCAGAATTGCTTGAATGTGGGTATGGGAACGAGAAAGAAAACCTTTTCTTTCTAAAGAGCGGAAATATCTTCATCTTCAGTTTCCACGTAAGGCCGTTTTTTACTTCTCATCTGTTTAAAAGTTAGAAACTTCAGCTCTTCAACTCACTCATTTGTGTTCTGCTTACCTCACAATCTATTCAGTTCTATTTATTTATTTGGACGTTGTAATCTGCTCGTCTGGGTCCTATTTTTTTCTTCCTGAATTTCGTCTCTTTCTTTTGTTTGACGTATTATGGTATGCCCGATTTTTATTAGATGTTCGAAAATAAATCGGGTAGACACCAAACTATGAAATATAATTACAGTGGAACCTCTATTTTACGAATTTTTCTATATAGCGAACTTTTTTCTGGAACCTTGAATATTTCACGATTTTTTTCGTAAAATAACCTCTATAGCGAAGTGCATTTTCTATATAACGAACTTTTTTTTTTCTGTGATTCAATTTTTGTTCTCCTTTTTTAAAGTACTTCTGAGAAAATTTCAAGTTATTCTCTCTTTAACACATTTTATGATAGTCATAAATCTTGAACTAGTTTTATTAGATCCTAACTCGCCGAGAGCAATACAGTTCTGGACGTTTCATCCAAGAAGTGCAACCCTTAACCCCCACTGCCCTGTTCACTAGAAAGGTCTTCGATATCATCTTTCACCCTCAGTGGAGTTGTCCCGTGTTCTAATTATAAAATAATGTATGTTTAATATTACTTGTATGCTTTAAATTATAAAATGTCCTTAAAATTTATTAATTTTAGTATAAAATTATTTTTTTAGTATTGAAAATACAGTGAATTCTTCGACATTCTTTTTGCTTGTTTTCCTTGCAGTTTTTCTTTCTTTCTTTCTTTTTTGATGGCTAAGACATATCAAATATATATATATTAATTGAAAAAAGGTGTGAATAATTACTTTTTTAATATATACTGTTTATGAATTTAAAATTTGTTTTATGTGGTTTATAAAGTATATTAAAAGATGAACCTCTATAAAACGAATTTTCCATCTAACGAATTTTTTTCCAGGATTTAGCGACTTCGTTATATAGAGGTTCGACTGTATTTTTTTTTTTTTTTTTCTGAATTTCATCTCTTTCTTTTGTTTGACGTATTATGGTATTATGCACGATTTTTATTAGATATTTAAAGGATCGTAAATAAATCAGATAGATTCCAAAACATGAAATATGTTTATTATACACAGACGTACCACAAAACTTTATATTTTTGAGTAATAATTTTGCATTGTGTGTTGTCATATAAATCAGAACAGTTGAATATAAAATGTCATTAAATGTCTAAGAAAAATTGTGGTATGGTCCGTCAAATGTATGTATGTTACTGATGTGATATTTTTTTTAAATGTATAATCTTACGTCTTGAAATTTAACGACAAGCAGGCACGAAGTGAAAGGTGGGTCATATCTGTTCTGGGAAAAGTAAAAAATAAAAATTCTCAAGCACTTGGTTAAGTGAGGACGAGCACATTTTTGAAAATGTGGAAATTGACATCCTCCATTATATCATTAGCTACTGCGACCAGAAATTTCACAATTTTACAATGATTTTTTCACTAACGTCATCGTACATTAGAAGTACTATTAAGGGGTGTTGGAAAACTAAAATCATATTTTTTTGACAATTTGAGATTCTTACATTTTCAAATTGTAAACCTTTCTAAAAATACCTTACTTTAATCTCTAGAGTAATTAGAAGCCCTCAAAACCTATATTTTTAAATAAACGTTGAAACTGGGCCACGCCCATTTGAATGGCGAAAAATGTAAACAAAGTACTTCGTTTTTGTTTAAAAGTTGAACGTCTGATATAAACCAAAACATGTATCTTTTATTGTTAATTGAACCTTTTATTTTTTTATTTCCTAGCCGATTGGAAGTCTCACTCTGTATTCATTAAAATTAATTTATCTCAAAATGTGTGATTTTGATGTTCGATGTACCTTTTCTGAGAAACTACCATTCACAGGTATGTAAATTTTGTGATATATTTATAATGATGGCTAATATACACTAAAATGAGCTTTTTGTAAAAAACTCAAAAATTTATTTTTTATAAACTTTTTGTGTGAAAAATAGGTCAATTTTCGCAATGTTTCATAAAACATAAATTACTACAAAATACAAAATTAGCTGTAAAAGCTCTTTTCAGTATAATGAGAAAAGTGTACTTTAATTGTATGAAAAATTTCAAGTATATACTTATAACAGATTTTGAGAAAAGGTACATCGAAAACAGCCAATTTAATATTGTCAGTATACATAGAGAGAGAGGTCTCCCCTTAATCATAGTCACAAATCGGACAAAACACTTTGCTGGTTTAGTTAAAATTAATTTTCTTTCGTGTGAGTCGGGGTTTGATTAAAAGATGTCACCTAACTTTGATACTCCATAAAAAGAAAACTATTACACACAACTCCAGGCCACCTGGCCATTGACAGTAGGCCAAGGTAAGAACAGATAGATGAGGGGAAAAAAAAAAGAACAGTTCAGTAAAAAATAGACCAGAGGGCGTAAAATATTGTGTGATGGGTTGCTTCATTTTTGAGAACAATGAATAGTAATTTTTTTTTTTTACATTTGACTATCAAAAATGACAATTGAAGAGAGATAAAAAAAAGAACGGGCCGCAGTAGAAAGTCTGGTCACTTAAAATTTGTACCGCAAAAAATGAGTCAAGAATGAAAAGAACAGATTTGAAAGAAAAAAGCCCATAAAGAATGAAAAGAAAAGGATTGAAAGGGGGAAAAAATCCGAAACAAGTATATAAAAGTGGAAAAAAAGAATTTTTGAAAAGAATAAATTTTTAAAAGAGAACAGGTTTTTAGAGTTTTAAAAATAAACAGTTTAAAAAATAAGGCAAAAACAGCTTATTAAGTTGTATATACTCCCACTTTCACAAGATTTATTTTTCTAAAGCAAACGCATATCAACATGAAAATAGACATATTTGTGTGGTTATGATCTACATATAAATAGATGTTTTCTATATAGTATGTATAAATGGATGTTTGTGTATGTCGCAAGGAAATGATTCAGAGATTTCATTGAGAATGGAGATGATCAATTAACGTTAAGATGTTAAAATAAGAACTCTGTAATGTGTGATTTCCCTAAGTAAAGTAAGTGATTTGATTAAATCCCTAACCTGTGTTTCAGTGAAATGATGAAAAAATATTGTCAAGAGTTTAAAAGTGTTCATTTAGCAAATAGGGTACATTATTAAAATTAGAGTAATTAATACAACAACAATCATTAAATTACAAATTATTTATTCGAAATTAACTAACAAAATATTTCGATAGTAAAGCTGGTATTTTTTTTAAAAAAAGGATATTTGTAGTAGAATTTCAAACATTTTTTAAAAAAATTATACATCAATGTAATATTTCAGAAATATCCTGCTTTATTTGTAACACCTTTCTTTCAGTTATTATTTCCCTTTTTAAGATAAGCTTTTTATTATTATCAAAAAGCTTTTTTTTTTATCTATAAAGAGGGCGTGGTCGAATCCCTAATTTGTTTGTTTATATTTTTCAATTTAAGTTTTATCCAGTATCTAATTTTCAGGCATACAAAAGTGATATATCAATCGAAAGATAATAATGCAAAGTTTATAACTAAATAAAACTAAAAAAATGATATTTAAGTCATTTTGTTTTGGTACGTCACGTCAGAAGCCCGGCTCTGCCTGGCATGGAAGAGGAGAATGGGGAGGTAAAAGGGAATTGCAACAAGCAAAACCAGTTTTACAAATGCTGATTTGTTTTTTCATCATTTCACTAAAACAGTTTGGGGATTTGATCAAATCACTTACTTACATCAGGGAAATGACCTCAAAGAGACATAAATTTTAGCAACTTGCGTGAATTGATCGTCTCCCTTCGGGATTTGATGAAATCCCTAATTTCATCATTTTCCTGTGACATATATATGAAATCGCATCACTCCAAAACCGTTCAACCGATCACCATGAAAAATGGCATGTATATGTATATTTTTGTGGAGACGGATTTTGTGCTATCCTTTTTGTTGCAGCTCCCTACCAGGTGGCGATACATTATATCAACTTCTGCACCGTTAGTCAATCCCCAAGTTGCCAACATGATCGCCAAAAATGATGCTAACTTGGCTCTATCGCCAACATTTCGCTATGTTTCTATTGAATCGCCATTATAATGTAAGGAATGGCGTTGCTTGCGAATGTTACAATTTTAACATAAAATAAATACAACAGAAATTAATATTTACGTATTACACATTCAGATATAAATTATTTATACTATTTTCAGCGTTCATTACACAAAATGTAACAATGTGTTTCTTTTACTGAGTAGAGGCCAGTTTATGAAGATGTTTTCAAAACTCGACCAACAGGAGAGTTACGGGGCATTATAAATAAAAAAAATCCTTTTTATCAGCTATTAGATCTACAGACTTAAAATTTAACAAATATGTTTTTGTTTTTTTTTGTTCAGCTGAGATATGCAAAAAGCTTTTTTTCGTTTAATTTGCAATTCCCGTAAAGTTAACTCATTAAAAACTTCTTTATCCTTCAATCTGTATTGTTTAATTTTTCATTTCACCCGTGCGAAGAACGGGTATACCAACTACTATGATATAAAATATATACTAATAGGATTCACAATCAAAATGTTACTCGGTTTTGCTACCATTTTCCTGACAGCACTAGTAAACATGTAATTCATGCGATATATTCTGATTTGTTTAAAAGACGAGTCACACTAAGTTGATTTTCAATTCACGGCAATGAATTCATTATCAGCTTCATTACCGACTCATTCAAAATTCTATTTTCGAGAACGAATTTGTCGTTCTAAATTCACTCGATGTACCAGTACACGTCAATTTGATCCTATTAAGCATTTCAAGTACGTGCAAAGTTCTGGGAAGAATCCATATAATCTTTATCGATAAAAACAGCTTCATTACCCCCGAAGGATTAAAAATAATATAACGCTTGTAAGAAAAATTCTTTATTTCCTTATGATTGAAATGCATTGGATTCATATATTTACATGGTATCTGTTATTATTAACATATTAAAAGTGTTTTGTACTTTATTTGTCCCTCAGAAATGCTTTAACCCTTTATCTACCACATTTTTCTTTTCATGCAATATATATATATATATATATATATATATATATATATTTGAATTACTACATTGAAAATTAAGGGACATACATAAACAAAATACTCAACTTTGGGAAATTTAATCCGTTAGAGTTAATTAATTAATTAAAAATATTCAACTGTAAAATTAATTAATGTACACTGTTCACTTAAAATAAATAGTCAAATCATTTTCTAAGGTCTTCATTAACATACAAAAAAATTAGACGATTAAATTTTGACATTAACTATTTTTTCGGGACAAAAATAATAATCTTCGCAAACCACTGAAAACGCAATTTCTGCTATAAAACTATTCACCTTCCCCGCTAAAATACTCATCATAGAACCAGTGCTGCCATATATCTTGGAAGAGTGGATTTCAAAGAATATTCCTCCAAAGTATCGTCAAAATATTCGTAAGAATGTGGTTATTCTATGTAACTTTAGAGTGCTACTTATTATAAGTACCGTCGGTAGATAAAGGGTTAAAAAAGATTTTGAAATGCACCATTTCGTAGAAAACACTTGTGCCATAAGCCCAAAGTCATAAACTTTTTGAGTACTATATCCTTTTTCTACTTTTAAGAAATTTTTATGTTATTTTGTTACTCTGACTATACACTATGAACTCTTATTTTGAAAAAGCATATAAATAAATTTACATTTTTGATATTTAGTGTCAGTTGAATCAAAACAGTGGTCTTCAAACTGAGTTCCACGGAACCCTGGGTTCCATGAGGCATATCAAGGGGTTCCACGAGTCTCAATAAAAAAAATTTGAAAAGAAACTTATAAATGTGTATGCAAAATGGATTCACGTTCTCTAAAATGTTTATATACCCACAAGAATTTAAAGCTCGTCCCTGTCATCAAGAAACTGAAAATTTTATTTATACTTAATAACTTTATTTTAAAATGCTTTTAATCTTATTATAATATAATAAAGGAGTATATTAAAACGTTTTATGTTAAATATATTAAGGCCTACCTTCGGACCCAATTTTTTTATAAAAACAAATTTTTGAAACAAATTGAATGTCTTTAGGAAGAAAAAAATATGTAAATACATAAAAAATTTTAAATAAATATTGTACTTTTAGAAAAATTGGTTGTTTTCAAGGAAATTTTAATAAATATTTACTAAAACGGGTAACACTATAAAAATTTCTAATACAATTATCATAATTTTCTTTATACACACCATACATATTACGGTGATCTTCAAAATGAACCAAAATCTAAGAAAAATATTAAAATACAAAAATTACAGACAATTATACATAATAAAATGAAAATTTTGATATTTTTTAAGTTTTTTTCTTTATAAAAACTACCCTAAATGAAAAAATATTTAACCTACAAAAAACTTATGGTTGACTTTATGAAAAATAGTATGATAAACATTCCCAGAAAATTTCAAAACGTTATCTGGTTTGGTTCTTAAAATATCATGTATCTGGTTAAGAGTTTCTTTCAAAAACATAATTTTGAGAAAAACTCATTTAAAGTTTTATCTTACTGCCCTTTTGCAAAGAGTGATGTTTTTTAAAATCACTATAACTTTATTTCTATTTCGCGTAAAGGAAAAAGAAAAACTGTTTTGGAAAGAAAAATATTCAAACTATAAGATTTTGAAATAAAAAAAATGCCTTATGTAGACGAAAACGACATTTTCAAGGTAGGCAGACACCATAATTATACGAGATTGTGAATATTTTATTGTTTGCTATTGTGAGTTCCACAAGATAATCTTATACTCGTTTTAGTACAATGTCTTGCAAAACTAAAGTTTTTAAGATATCCGACTACTTTCGGAACCATGATTTTAAAAAAGAGCATAAATGGATAATTTTCATGATATTTAGTGTCACTTAGATTAGAATACATGTATAAAATTGTTTTAAGGACATTTTAACAAAAAATGATTTCAATACAATATCTAGGCAAAAAATTAACTTATAATAACCTTTTTTCAAAATGTTCTCCTTTTGTGAAAAATGCTTCTATTATAATACTATTTTGCATGTATATATTCAGACCTCTGTACAGAGACTCAACTATGATTTTTGAAAAATTTACATTATTTTCAGAGATACAACCCATTGAAATAATTATCAGCACTTTTTTCTTAAAATTGCTCCCCTCTGTTGTCGCAAAACATGGATAAACCCACTTCTAAGTTATATAGTTGAGCCTCTGTACAGAGGTCTGAGCTATATGAAGGCAAAATATTATTATAATAGAAGCATTTTTCACAAAAGGAGAATATTTTGAAAATGGGCCATTCTATGTTCATTTTTTGTCAAAATATTGTGCTTAAATAATTTTTTATGTAATACTCTATTCTTAAAACAATTTTAGATACATTTTCTAATCTAAGTGACACTAAATATCATAATACTATCCATTTATACGCTTTTACAAAATCACGGTTCCGAACGTGGAACCTTAATGGAATGTTGTTAAAAATCTAAATTTAAGCAAGAACCGATCCTAAATTTTAGGTTGCAAATTAATGCAAAGTACACAGTATTTCTCACACAGCTATAAACATTTTAATCCCATTCAGAAAAAAATTGTATAAGTGAAATATTTCTCAACGTGAGTGTCTACAAAAATAAAGTATAGAATCAAATGAAACTCAGAATACCTAAAACAATTGTAGTTATTCTCAATAGACCTAGACTTCAACAGTTTGTGTGAAAAAATGCTAGAACATATCCCTATTACTAAACTTAATGCATGGGTACGGGACACTTGGATCACAGAATAATATTATTAATCAAAAAATTATATTAAAAGTAAATTAAAATTTTTAATTAATAAATGCAGTACTCTTCATTGCCTTTGCATTGATCTATTGCTGATCTACTTAAAATATTATTTTAGGATATATTCTTCAAACTGTGTGTGTGGAATAGGGTTCCATGAAAATACTTTCTAGTTCTAGGGCAGGATGGCGAACCAATGGCACGCAGGCCATTGATGGCACGTGACACAATATTTTGGGCACGTCACCAATCAAAGCTGTTTGCATTTTAGTTCAAAATAACAAATTTCACTATGAAGTATTAAAAGTACATGAGAAACCAGACGAGGAAAAAGTTATTGAAGAATTTATTTCCGTAATTGATTCTTCAATCAAGGATTTTCCAGCTAGATATTCTCCTTTCAAAGAATTGTAGGAAACTCTCAAATTTATTATGTACCTCTGATATGATTTCATTTGATAAACTAAACTTGTCCCAATTTGATTGGCTGGGAATTGTAGAATTTTTTTTAAATGAAACTAATTGGTTTCCAGTCTTGTTCAATATAGATTCAAAAATTTATTGAAACAAGAAAAAGTTGGAATTGATTGAAACAGAAATATTAACAAGCCATATAAGTAAAAATGCCAATAATGAAATTTTGAAAATATGGATTTGAATTCGATTCCAGACACATTTGTTTGAAGAATCTGTTTCATGCTATTTTAACCTATGCCTGCTAGTCCTTATTTTCAGAGAAGAATAACATTAAAAAGCTCGCTTAGAAACCGTTTGGCAAATGACTCCAATTCAGCATGCATTCTGCTAAAAGTAACATCTTACAATAAGTTATTTTTCATTTAATATGCAACAACAGTAGTCACAGTAATGTACTTTAATTTGAATACACGTATAGCTAAAACATTTACTATTATACGGTGCAAAATGTATGTTTTCGTAGTAAATAAAGAGTTTTGAGTTATTATTTAGTTATATTATTTTCCAGATAATCAACATGTCAAAAATATTTGACGGCACTTGTGTACCTCACTAAAAATTTCTTTAGAAAAAATGGCACGTTGATCTATAAATGTCCACCACCCATGTTCTAAGGGTTCCGTGAGTTGAAAAATTTTAAAGACCACTGAATTAAAATATACATATAAAATTGATATAAGAATATTTTTACAATAAATGAAAGAGTTCAAAAGCATTTTTTTGGCAAATAAAAATGAAAAAATGACATATTTTCAGAATATTCTCTTTTTATGGAATATGATTCTATAATAATAATCTTTTGCCTACATCTAACTGGACTTTCATATCGAGTTTGAACTAAAATTTTTGAAATATATAATTTAGAAGTGGATTTATCCAAATTTTTATTATCAGAGTAGAGAAATTTAAGCCAAAAAACCACTCGTTTTTATTTCTATTGATCGTAACTGAAAATAATGTGAGTTTTTAAAAAAAATTTTAAGTTCAGCCCCGGTACAGAATTCTTAGCTATACATAGACAAAATATTATTAAAGAAGCATTTTTTATGAAAGGAGAATATTTTAAAAATATGTCGTTCTTCCTTCATTTTTTGTGAAGAAATTGCATTTAAATAATTTTTTCTGACGATAATATTCTAAAAACAATTATATATATATATAGAATAATAAAATAAAATGAAATAATATGTGAAATTTATTCCTCAAGGCCAAAAGAAAAAAGAAACATAACGATTGAAGATACAGAAAGAGTCTTTGGACTAAAATATAGACCTATTATGATTTTTAAAGCTATCGCTGAATTAGGTCAGTGAATTAGGGTTAAGCTGCTTTATGGTACCACCTTCACCATACAGCAGAAATTTTCGACAAAATAGAAAAATAGAGCCATGTTGAAAAATTAGGCTCTGTTCTATCACACGTGAATGAAACACCAGACAGTAAAATAAAATCAAAGTATGAATAGAGAACAATAAGGTTTCTCACATAGAGACGAATATTAAGAAGAATGTATATATATATATATATATATATATATGTGTGTGTGTGTGTGTGTAGTGTGTGTGTGTGTGTGTGTGTGTGTGTGTGTGTGTGTGTGTGTGTGTGTGTGTGTGTGTGTGTGTGTGTGTGTGTGTGTGTGTGAGTGTGTGTGTGTGTGTGTGTGTGTGTGTGTGTGTGTGTGTGTGTGTGTGTTGTAAAACTTGGCGTGTGATTGTATTTGTTTGTTTACTAGGGGTTTCACAGAAAACATCTTCAGAATTAAATTTCATCTTGTTTATTCACACGCACATAACATAGACAATCAATCACCTTAATATTTCACATCTATTGGTAAGTACACGAAAACAGTCACATATAACAAAAGCGACAAGCAGCAGCGACATTTTACAAGACGAACATAAAGACAAAGAGAGCTCACAAAAGATTTTCGCTTTATATACCAGCAGTGACAATCGCGTGACTGCTTTGTAATAAGAGCTCTGATTGGTTAAAATTTGCGGGAAAGGGATTTCGAAACTAGTTGATTACGATTAAGATTAAAGCGTTAGTTCTGAACCAAAGAATTAAAGCTTGTTTAAATATTATTAAAAAGAGTTAATTAAAAGGATTCTAGAGGGAATTATTACATATATATATATCCTAATTCAACTGACACTAATGTTAAAAACTTGTACATTTTATACGCTTCTACAAAATCATGGTTCGAAGGAAGTCAGTCAAATATTTAAAAATTGAAAATACTTATTTAAATACTTTTTTTTTCAAGATTTAGAATTTATTTTTATTCTTTATCAGGACTGGTCTATATAACAAATTCATTTTCAGTAAAATAAGTAATAAAAAACCCCATTTTCTTTGAGTCAATAAAAAAAACTAAAATATTTTAGTTGTTTTCTTTCTTTTAATTAATTCCACCCTAATTTTTTTTTCTGAATTATTCATTTGTCAAGTCGTTTAAAGAAAATTATACCACTAAAAAGAAATATTCGCTGACGAATTATTATTATTAAAACATTTTATTTCAAGGGATATGAAAAAATTTTATAAGCCTTTTCATCGTTAAAAGGAATTTCATTATTTGATAACTCATTCTAATATTACTTATTTTTTTATGACTTAAATAAAGATATAGATTTTAAATTTTTTTCGACCTTCAAAATTATTTATTCTTATTATAACAAGTCGTAAATAAATATCAAATTCTTGATTTTTTTAAAAACGCCAAGTCTGGAAGTATTGTTTTTGTTATCTGAGAGGAAAATTAGAAATCAATTTCAAGTAATTCCTGGAATTAAATTTTAATTTATTTTTGTAGAGAATCATGTGTGTGTGTGAGAGAGAGAGCATTTTTACCGCTTGAAGAGAACATAGTAGAAAGATGATACATTTTCTTCAATTTTTATTACTTTTCTGAAGAAATTAAACAAATGCAATATTGTCTAAAGCTAAAAGGAAAGATGATTCCTTCTTGCTCAATATATTTTTTATAATAAATTGGGTAAGGGAATTGAAATCAAACATTAATTAAAAATTCTCGGCATGTTAGTAATTCAAATTTAAATTCTGCTATATTACAAAGATTAATTTAATAAGTTGCATGCGATTTAGGCCGTGGTAGCCGAGTGGTATAGGTATCGGACCGTGGCTTGCCTTGTACGAGTTCGAGCCCAGTACCACTAAAGACCCGCCGTGTAGGGCAGCGATGCACGTTAAATCTGTCGAGAGCTGAAACGTCCTCCCGTTGGTGTGGTGTAGTTAGGAGAGGGGGTGCCAGCTCAGGTGTCATTCACGTCACTTGACCATGGTTCAAAATTACGTGGTCCGTCGCCAAAAGCCCTCGTGTAGCTAAAAACAGTGCGACATTAATAATCAATCAATCATGCATGCGATTTAAAAAGAAGTACGAAGCATTTTCTCAATATCAATTCACTTACCGAAACTGCGTTTAGAATGCTAGTTTAACCTGGGAGAAGGTTCGCACTGGATACTAACGTTAGTGGTCCCCAATCCTTTTTTTTATAATTATTTTTATTGTGTACATGATAAAAATCGTAATTCCAGTGAATAATTTAAAAAGGAGAAAGTTATGCTTACCTACTTTTAAGGACTTTTCAATTTTTCTTTGATAATTTGAGAAAAATTCGAATCAAACTGAACTGTTTCAAATGTGCGTGACTTTAAAAAAGAGCACAAATCACAGACACTTTTTCACAAACATTACAAGAATGATATTTGTAGGTAAAACTGTCATATTTTGTTCAAGTTATTTTTGTTTTATTGTCCTTTGATGATCGATAAATTGCATGTTGAATTTTTTTGCTTGTGTCTTTTTTTTGACAAGGCGCACTGTGTCTTGTAGTACACTTGTGGCTGTATATTTTTCTTGATGGAGTTCTTTAGGTAGCATTTTTGAAAATTTTCTTTTCAACTCAAACGTTTCATGTTCATCGCTTTTCTCAAATTTACTTTCGCTATCATGATTAATATCCGTTATTTCATCTAGTTTTTCCCTTGCTTGATCAGTTTCAACTTCATCCAATAAAAATCGCAGATGCACATTTCTTTTTTCTATTCTGTTCTTTTAGATTTATAAATCATAATGAGTCGTACAAAACAGCAATCAAAGCCACTAAGTCGTTCAGAGAGGAAAACTGTAGCTTGTTCATTGAAAATATTTAGGAACAAAAGCTTTCGCATGGGGAACGCAGTCACCCCAAGTACCTTAAGATTATAATAAACGCTTACCATTCCCAAAAAAGAGGGAAATATGTGACAAACACATTTTAGTTCCCATGAAGATTATCATATAAATGGATACTGAAAAGGTCATTGGTAACAAATAAACAGTTTTCCCAGAATTAAAGATTTCGTAAGCTTGGGGTGACTCTGTCCCCCGCGTGACCACTCCCGGGAGTAAATTTTAAAAGTAAATTGAGAAAGAAAAAAAAGTAAATTTTTAATACCTAAATTTATTATACGTTTTCTACTGCTGTATAATTAAATTTATATTAAAAAGATATTCTTTTGAATTTTTATTCAGCCATATTCGTAATTACTCTGTACAGTTGTGACGGCTCTATCCGCGTCCTTCTGACTAACAAGTCCTCTTGGGAAATCTTGGGTCCTTTAAAACTATTTTATTTGCAACGCACCCTCTGAAGAAGAAAACGTAATTATGTAAATTAGGTCTACTATATATAGTCTAAGCTTTCAAGCTAAAGAGAGAGAGAAAGAGATAAGATAGATTACTAGCAGATCAGTGTTAATCAAATTTATAGTGTAACGCAGATATTTGATAATTGTAATAATTAAAGTGACGATTTTGGTCACTAGAGATTAAATAGAAATTAGATAGCTAGGAAGGTAATGTGTTCGAATCTGAAGTAAGTGTACTGGTATTTAAAGTCTTCTCATACTGCTTGTACCTCGTTATTTATCTACATATTGCTTCACTTGGGTGCATCTCTTAGTTCTGATTGGTTGAACTTGTGTTGTTAATTGTGTTACAAATAAATTATCTAATTGTGAAGGCTAGTTTTTCTTCCCTTCCTCCCACATCTCTAGGCATGGATTCGAGAACCTTAACAGTATAAATAATAAATAAACTCAAACTCAGTAAACTCAACAGCCCATAAGGGCCAGGGCCTACTGCGCCCATCCCAGTGTACGTGATCATTGGATGCTGAAGTGCATGAGCAGGTGGTCAGTCTGAAGGGAGACCCCCAGTGTTTAAGTCCCCAAGCAAGTTTGGTACTCATTTATCGACCCACTGCAGTAGGGATGAAACGCTGAGTCGACCTTGCCCAGTCCGGGAATAGAACCCAGATCTGTGGTGTGGAAGTGCGATACGCTACCACTCGACCACTGGATAAATATAAATAATGCTAATAAATACCATAGCACAATAATAACAAATCAAAATTTTAATGTAAAATCTGTTATAGAAACCCTTTCAACAAAACGATTAAATTAATATGTTATAAAATTATTAAATGAAATAATTTTATGCATAAATTTGAATGTTTGTATATTTGCTTGGAACGTATACAAATCCACACCGTTGATCCTATCATCCCAAAATTTTGCAGGGAGCTTCACTAATGTTCCAAATGGTTCGTAAACATATTTCTTACAAAAAAAAAAAATATTTTTCAAAATTTATTTTTATTGAATTTTTTTAAGCCTCCTCCGTTAAGTAATAGTTGGTAGGCGTATGAGCGAAATCAGCAAATGATGTGATGCACAGCCAATAGTGGAAAACCATTCCCGCTTATGTTTTTTTTAAAAAAAAAAAACGATTGTTGCCTTTGGCGACATCTACGCCAGTGTTTCCCAAAGTGTGGTACGCATACCCTCAGGGGTACGGGAAGAGTTTGGAGGGGATACGCATTACGTCGGAGTTTGTTAGGGATATGCAATGGACCGTGCTTAGGTGTGCCTCATTCTACGTTCTCATGAGTCAAATCAAGACAGTCTTTTGAGGGTCCGGTGTGACACGGAAGGAATATACCACACTTCGTTACAGAGATAAATTACTTCGTTACTACGAGGGTAGACCAGAAAAAAAGATTACAAGTTGAATAAAGAAATATTTATTAACAATAGACAGAAAATACAAAAGGGAATTAAGAGGCATACGTGCTTATCACATTTCGCCATAATCTCCAAGTCTATTTAGGCCTTTATCAGAACGCAGAAACAACTTGTTTACCCCGTTCTGGTAGAAATCAGGTCCCTGTCCATTAAGCCAGGTCTCTGCGGATGATTTCACTGTCCTATCTTGGAATATCTCAGCACATCAGAAACGATATGGTGCACGCTACCATAGCTCAGTCTCAACTGTGACGAGATTTCAGGCAGAGTTACTCGTCGATCATTTGGAATCATTTCTCCAATTCGTGCCGCGGTGATTTATGTCGTTGAAGAACTTGGTCGGCCGCTTCCTGTCATATTGCGGCTTTCGACATTCTATCTGCTTGATTCAAAAGAGTGATACAATTTCGCTAGATGTTGTCTGCTCATTGCAGATATGGACACATTCTTTGCCCATAAAAATCGAATCACGGCTCGCACTTCCAAACGAGACCAGTTTCCTAAGAGTCTTATCATTTCAATCGTCCTGAACCGTCTGATAATTTTCACTACCTACCCGCAAACCAGTTGTATGACAAGCCATTTGTCACCACTCTGAGGAAACAAAATTTCTCCACAACTTGTAATTTTCAAATGCTGAGGCTTGTAACCTTTTTTTTCTGATTATCCTCGTAGTTAGTGGCTTCTCCGGGCGCCAATGTATTTTTAGCTTTTGTGCGGTTTTTCTTGTGTGAAGTTGATTTTTCAGCATTTATAGAGATTAAATCGAAAAAAAGAACAGACTATTTATTAGACGTGGAACCGCATCTAAATTAAAATTAACAACCAGGGAACCAAATTGTGACGATCTATCATCTCAGCAAAAACAATTTGATCCCTCGTTAATTTCAATAAGTGTTATTTATAATTAGCTTTCATTAATATTTTATCTATACATATAAATAAAAATGAAGTGTCTGTTTGTAATTTGAATTTAACAGCTTTTTACTAAATGCATTTAAAAGTATATACGGTACTTATATAAAAAAAACCAATTTTTGAAATTTTTGTCTGTCTGTCTGTCTCTCTGTTTGTTCCGGCTAATCTCTAAAACGGTTGGATCAATTTTGAAGGAATTTTCACTGGCAGATAGCTAATGTTATAAGAAGTAACTTAAACTGCTTTTATTTTACAAAAAAAAAATTAGGATTCCACGAAAACAAAATTAAAACCAAGGAAATAGTGAACAATATCGGATTCAAATAGGGATTATTTTTATTCAATAGGGATTATTTATTTCAATAGGGATTATTTTTATTCAATAGGGATTATTTATTTCACGAGCCTTCTGTATCAACGATTTCTAGCAGTTATATCAAACTTTTTGTTTAATTAGGTTGTGCTACCACTCGCAACATTTGCCGTTCATGTCTTTTGATCTCAATGATTTTAAAGTCCTCACCCCATTGACAGTGTCAAAGGTCATGCGTCCCTTTCACCCCTTGCTTGCAACTTCGTTTGTGTTCGTTTCACCCTGCTGCTACTTAGACCTGTTTTGATCCTAATGATTTTACAGTCCTCACCCTATCGACAGTGTCAAAGGTCGTGCATCCGTCTCACCCCTTGCTCAACAAAAAACAAAGAAAAAAATAAAACAAAAAAGAAACATCGATTCACAAAGTAGAAGAATGGCATTATACTTATAGCATAGGTATTTCTTTACGTGGAATGCATATTAAGTTTTCGTAAACTCTGCGAATTGAATAAACATTTTTTTGTTAAATTCCACGTGGACGAAGCTATTAAGGACGGGAAACAGCTATTTAACATAAAATAACTGCATCAGAAAGTAATATTAGCGTATTAAACATCCAGATACAAATTATTTACACTATTTTAAGCGTTTATTACACAAAATTTGTTACTTTTGCTAAGAAGGAAGGTGTTTTCAAAAATCGACCCACAAGAGAGTTACGGGACGTTATAAATAAAAAAATCTTTTGTATCAGCTATTATATCTACAGAATTAAAATTTAGCAAACATGGTTTTTGTTCAGCTGAAATATGCAAAAAGCTTTTCTTATTTTTTTTTTTTTTTTTTTTACTTTACAAGTAAAATAAAATTATTAAAAACTTCTTTATCCTTTAGTCTGTATTGTTTAATTTTTCAATTCACCCGTGCGAAGAACGCGTATACAAGCTAGTTATAAATAATTTTACTTCTCTTTTCTTGTTATTTTGTGTATGTCCCAAAAAATAAAAAATAAATATATTTTGATTGTTATTAAAACGCATACATTTTTTTTTTGACAGGGGGTACTCAAGGTTACGAAAATTATAGAAGTGGTACACATATGTCAAACACTGAGCAATGCTCAGACGAGTTTTGTGGAACTCGATTTCCAACAGAAGGTTGTTGTTGTCACGTCCTTTCCGAAGGGAAGGAATGAAAGTTGCCAGAGCCTGAGACTGGTTGCACTTCTACATGATATATGGATCTACACCTCCACAATTTAGGCATGGAACTGGAGGGGAGGGAAATATCCTCCAGCCCCTGCACCCGTGGTTTCTGCTGCGACCGCCCACAAGACATTTGGACCCACTAATTTAACGAGCACATACTCTGTGTGTACACAGAGGATATTTGGTGGCATCGGGCATCGAACCTAGGCCCTCTGCTATGGAGTCCAATGCTCTAACCCCTAGGCTACCTACGGCCTCAACAGATGGGTGCGGGGGTGTTACGGGTAGTAAATTTCCGTTCCTGTACTAATAAACCTACACACTTGAAATTTGACAGTTGTATTTCTTTTGCCGAGTAGAAGATCGCTAAGAACAGGTTTCGCAGAAATCGACTCCCAAAGGGTGGTTCCCTATTTTTCTTTTAAGATAAATAAATCATGTGACCGGAACATCTGTTCATGCACCTCAGGGCCCAAGGTCGAGTATACTGAGTTCGGCACAGTAGGCCTTGGTCCTCATGGGCTGTCACGCCACTGAGTTAAGTTAAATAATTATTCCCTAACTTGCATTTATTTCTCAGATGACAAATATCTACATATATAAATATCTACATAAATATCTACATATATCAATATTCTATATATCTCTTATTTTTAACCTGGAAACCAAATTTAATCTTATTTGTTCTAAGGGGTTTTTTTAATCAAAATCCTCCCTTCTTCAATGGCTCTACAGCTTAGGGTGGGCCTTGGCTTTCTCAAGAAGCTTTTTCCAGGCCAGCCTTCTTTCTGCTAGTGTTCTCCCATTTTTAGTTCTCAAAACTAGGAGGTCTTTTTCTAGGCCATCAATCCATCTAAGATTTGGCCTGTCCTTTCGTGGGCCAATTGGTTGGGCATTGAAGGCTTTTTTAGTGGAGCGATCTTCGTCCATTCTGACAACGTAACCTGCCCATTTAATTCATTGTACTTTGATGATGTTGACGATGTCAGATTCTTTATATGAGTGATAGAGTTCTAAATTTGATCTTCTTCGCCAGGATTCATTTTCCGGAATTCCTCCAAAAATAAATCTTAAAATCTTCCTTTCGCGTAGATACTTATCATGTTCTCATCTGTTCGAGACATGGACCAAGTTTCCCATGCATAAGTTAATACTGATCTTAAAAGACTTTTATACAATAGAACCTTTGTTTTTCTATTGATTAAATTCGATTTCATATATTTTCATATTCCATTAAGACATGTATTAGCTATAGTAATTCTCTTTTGGATTTCAGTAGTGCAATCGTTTCTATTGTTAATTTCCGAACCTAAATAAGTGAAACTGTCGAAATCTACAAAATTATACTCTTTAATCACACACATAAAAAATTAAAAGTGAAATGAGGATGAAAATTATTACTGTAGTGACCTCAATTCAGATTATTTTTAAACATGTCTTAAATGAAGTTTTTGATATTAAGCAAAAAAGCCAAATGTAAAAACAAATATGTAAGTTTTTTGTTCCAATTTAAATATTTTTTCGTCCTTAAGATTGAAACTTCACAATTGCCTCAATTTCATAATAAAATTAATTCCCTTTTCATTTAGAAAGTTTATTTTGTTTACATACACATGAATACACATACGTATTAAATAAATTAAATCTTTACTTTTATATACTACATGTGCTTTTGAAAGTACTTTATCACGGACAAAAAAGCCAAATTGCAGGGTAATTCGAATAGAAATTGCGATGGATTTTGAATTTCAATAACAAGGCAACGAATCATGGTAATATTTCATTTTAAATACTTAATTTTCTTTTTGCACTTTCACAAACAATGCTCAATTAATAACATGTTTCAAAATATCAAGTATTTCGTACACAAGCGTGGCAACAAATATTGAAGAATTTGATAGCTTATTTTCCACCTGGTGGGTGAAAATAAAGCTACCACAGAATAATTTCCTAGTCTGCTGCTGTATTTCACAATACAATGATATTGATTACATTTAGAAATGAAAAAAAATCGTTGATAAGAATTCACAATAGAGTTCTAAATTACTTTTTTCTTTAAAAAAAATTTAATTACATTTTTCTAAAAAAAAAAAGTTTTAAATTATTTCTCTTCGAAAAAAAATAATTATATCTTTCGGGGGAAAATAGTTTTAAGCTACGTCTTTTTGAAAAAAGTTTTAAAGTACTTTCTTTTGTTTATCTGAACAGGAAAAAGATTGCTGTAACGCGCTTATTTGCTATATTATGAAGTACCAATTTCTAGTGTATGATAGGAACTAATAGAGAAATTAAAGATTTTGCAATTTGAAATCTAAACTTTAGGTTATTTCTACATTTATTTTGAAGGAAGTGAATATTGTACGAATACATGATGAAGCATTCATCATAAATAATACTCGCAAATGGCGCAAAAAAGTGAATTTGGAATTGAAAATAACTGACGTTCGAAACCATGATTTCACAAAGGAGTATAAATGAATATATATTTTATATTTAGTGACACTTGAATCAGAAAATACATATAAAATTGTTTTAAGAATACTATTTCATGAAAAAATATTTAAATGCAACATTTGGCAAAAAATGAAGAAAAAAGGGTATATTTTCAAAACATTATCCTTTTATGGAAAATGTTTCTATAATAATAATATTTTGCCTATGTTGATCTAAAACTTCTCTTCAGAGATTTAACCAACGTTTTTTAAAAAATTCACGTTATTTTCATAGTAACTATCAATTGAAATAATAACCAGTCCTTTTTTTGTAAAAATTTCTCTTATCTCCCTCGTGTATTAAAATATGAATAAATTCACTTCTAAATTATGAAAATTTTTAAAAATTATAGTTTACACAAGCTCTGTACACAACGCTTAACTTTACATCGGCAAAATATTATCATTATAGAAGCACTTTTCATATAAGGAAAACGTTTTAAAAATATCTATTTCTTTTTTTCATTCTATGCGAAAAATTTATACATTTTAATAATTTTTCTTATAACAACATTATTCAAAAAATTTTCTTTGTATATTCTAATTCAAGAGATAATAAATATCTAAAAATTATTCCTTTATACGTTTTTCAAATTCAAGTTTCCTAGCGTAGTATATTTTTGTATATTTATATATTTTGTAAGGCATTTTTTTTTAAAGGATGTATGGATTTTAACTTAAAATAATTAATATTTACTAATAACATAGTTTAATTATTAAAGAATTATGCGATTCACACACACACACATACACATACTATAATTTTTTATCTTTTGAATAAATGCTGTAAACAAAGAAAGTAACATTTAATAATAAATAATCGTCTTTCCAGGACAATAGCAATTTTTGTCATAAATAATTATGATATTTTTTAAATGATTATTCGTTTTGTGAAACTAAAAACTTAACAATAATATATTACTAATACTCTTTCACAGATTTCATTAAAAAGAAGTTGTTAGAAATGTATTTATAATATTTTTCTTTTCTTCGCACTTTCTGATACATAACATCGACGTTGTATATTTATCTTATAGTATCCGACTTGCAACAACTTTTTTTAAGCAAATAGAGATATGGAGTTCTTTTTGTGGTTTTTAGATTTATTTAGTACATTTTAAGATAAAAAAGCTAAAATTAAGAAGAGAAAAAGAAATTATTACTACTAAAATGGGTTAAAAATTGACAAAAAATTACATAATTAGGACTCGCTCTGTACAATTAGTAAATGAACAAATTCTTAATTTTTCAATTTGGATGTGTTACTTTGTTATTGATGTTTGAAAATCTCCCCCTTCAGGATAAGAAATATTTTAATTTTTACCAAAACTAGAGCCCTTTATCTTAGTTATTATACGAAATTGCTTAAAAAACAGTGGTTATATTCACATAAAGAACTGTAAATTTTGTAATAATACAGTGATGTATAATTCTGAAGGTTAAAACGCCTCTACTGTTATACAAAACATACAAAAAAAATTTTAGCAAATTATTTTAAAAACTTTTTGAGCAATTGTTGTCCTCGTTTGAGTTTTTCGAAAAAAACACATTTCGAGTAAAACGCATTTTAAAGTATGAGATCTTGCTTAAAGTAGTAGCATCTGCTTTTACTAAAACACTTGTAGTTTTTGTTCTAGAGAATGGAAAATAAAAACCTTGGTATTTTTAGAAAGATAATAAGAGGGTCTATAAAATAAAATCATAAAAAAAAACTGTCAATCTTTTGAAAAAAATCGTGATTTTAGGGTAGTTACCTTAAGTTAATAAAAAACTAAATTTATCAGCTACAAACAAATGACCCACAGAAGTGTAGAATTTACTCTATGTTCTTTCCTTGAAATTTTTCATTTTCTCTAATATCTTTCTCGTTTAAAATAACACGTAAGTAACATGAAAAGTATTTCTTTTGTTAAAACTTCTTCTGTGCATAAGTACTAAATATTTTACTTTTTCTACTTTAGCTTTCCCTTGAGCTTTTAGGCTTCCTGCTGATTTGGACTGGGTGTGGTTGAAATTTTATTTAAATTTCTACTCACCAATTTGCATTCTTTATGGCTTATTATAATTACATAATTATAATTACGGCATTCAAAGCCAAACAATATTTTCTGGGAACTCACAGGAAAATTCTAGAATTGAGAAACACCCTTCATACAATTGTTATGTTAAATAGAAGGAAAAAATACTATAAATAGTAGTACAGCAATTGGTAGTATGGTATATCCATAATGCCTATTTGACATACATATTTATTAAATATAAACTTTTTGAGTCTAATAACTAGCGACAGTATATTCATCAATCAAAACTAAGCAGATTTTTATTGTTATCATGTGTTACAGAAGAAAATTTTAAGTAATATTTATGTCTAATCTATTAAGTTTTGCTGAAATAGAGAATTTCTTCTCTCAGTAGTTACTGAATATTTGAAAATATAAGATCCTTTACAGAATTCTATGTCAGAATTTTTGCCACATATATTCAAAATAATTAAAGAGATGGCAGAAAGTATGAAACTTCAAGAGGCTAATAATGAAAATAAACAATTAAGGTTTTTACACATGTAAAGTGAGCATTTTTTCGAATGATCTGTTTTCTTTTGATCAATTTTCCAAAATTTAATACTGAATTCTACAGTTCTAAATGACTATTATTTAGATGTTAAATGATGCTGAAAATGTTAATTTAGCCAACATTTATTGCTTTTTCATTTATGAGAAGAAAATCATTGTAATGATGAAGATTTACATGAAGTAATTACTTCTTTTTAACCTTGAATTTCTTTTTATTATGTTCATGGCAAAATAATGTTTCTCGAAGTAAACTTTATATTGCTGCATTCCTTATATAAATAAGGTATACATATTTAACTGAGAGACTTCAAACAAGGTAGAAGTATGCGTAGTGTTATTTCATGTATCTTTTAGGTAAACAAAACTAAACTTATGTTTAAATACAAAAGAAAAAATTGGAATGAAATAAAGTTTAAACAGTTTATTTATTAAAGCAGTCAGAATCCATCACGTAATTCAGACAAGTTCTAAACGTTAAAAAAAACTTTTAACTTATGATAATGATAGGCTATTAAGCTTAAAGCGATGAATATTAAAAACTTAGTTTGAGCAAAGTACTAGAAGTAAAAAGTATGAAATAATACAAATAAAAAGCACAAATCTTATCTTCTATCCTTTCAATAAAGTGTACTTACTTCTTATAAACATAAGCTCGAGATCGAATTAATTTTGTATGTCGGCCTAAGTAACACACAACTTCATAGAAAGAAGAGAAGAATACAGCGAAAGGAGACTTTTATCTTATGTACATTGATAAGGTGACTAAACGTCTTCTTTTAGGGAGGACAGTCCTTCTTTTATAGGTCCTGTCCTTCCTCAAAAAGTGTCCTCCTACTTGTTCTCCTTTTCAATATTTTAAAACTAATATGTATATCTCTCTTCAGAGATGCCAGGCCGAACTGTTACGAGTCTGTTTGAAGAAACTAGAACACTAAATGTGTGTATATTTAAATTCTGATAAATTAGAACAATGGGAAAATCAAAATCTTGAAATTGATAAAAAAAAAAAGATGAAAACACACATTTAATCATTTCCAAATTTAACACATTGCATATGTAAATTTGTAACCCCCCGTTATTTAGACTCTTCCATATCAACAGTAAAGAGACTTTCGCGCCCTCTAGCGAACAGAACAATCTTCAGTGATGGCCAAGTTTCGGAACTGTAAGGACGTAATGAGCATGCGCTCCGATCCCTTTCAATTCTATGTCAACTGTTAGTTCTCTAGTTATGCATGTAAATGTGTTTGTTTTGTCTAATAAACGTGTTTTAATAACTAGTGGACTTAGTAAAGAACCCCTTCCCCGTCTGTCCCTTATCATTTGGCTCCCACCACGTCATAAATTTAGTTATTCTTGTTGAATTTACGTTATGCTGTCCTGGAACTAATGAAGTTTTTCAATTGGTAATGATTTTTGGTCAAGTAAGAAATCAAGTTTGAACGTTGATATTTTAGCAGTAGCACTTATCGTAAAATTCAATATGAAGGCTATTTCTTGCTCCGAAACTTCTGATATGTTAGAAAATGATATATTGACAAAAAAAAAAAAAAAAAAATTCATTCAATAGAAAAATACTCGTTTCTGTAAATAATTAAAACGGATCTGAGCGTAATTAGCGTATTTTTGTTTGATTTAATAAAATGTTTCATATATATATGCAATATTTTCTTAAATTTTTCGTCCTCCTTTTCATTGTAAAAAAACTGGTCAACTTAGCATCGGGAGGTTTGTGTGTTTGTAGTTTATCTCACCTTTATTATATACCAGCCTTCACCGTAAATGAATTTATTTTTAAAAATACATAGTAAAATACTCAAAAGTTTCTCTTAAAGCTCTAAAAAATTGAAGAATAGTTCACACAAAAATTAAGCATTTTTATATTGATTGATGTAATACTTCACATTTTGCATGAAGTCAAGCAATGACTGAAAGCGAGGTCGAGTTAGTCAGAAGTTTGAAACAATAATGAGGCTTCCATTTTTGTATCGAGAACATTAAATTATTTTTTTCTTAATTTGGCTACCTTTTGGACATGTTTTGGAACCAAACACTTCTGAAAATGTAATATTAGCTGCTAATTTTCTTTTTATTTCTTTAGAGGTCCTACAATATTTTCATTTAATTTGACCTGAATATTTACTAACTTTGCTGAAAAAGCAACTCGAGGGCTTTTGGCAACGGGCCTCAAAACTTTGAACAGTGGTCAAGTGACGAGGACAAGACCTGAGGTAGCATCCCACTTTTCTTATTTCCATACAACAAAACATGAGGACTTTCATCCACAAGTATATGTAAGTTGCATCTACCCCTACTCATCGCGAATCTTAACTGGCACCTGACTCAAATACAACCTCTGACAATTAAGTTCGGTGAATTAAGTCAGAACGGCCGAGCTGGCAACACTGGCGAAATAAAACTATGCACCTGCATAGTGGCAAGTGTTGACCATCTGTTCCACAATTGTTCAGTTGAGACTCATTTGTGTTCCGTGTAAGACTTGTTTTAGAAAGTGCTTGTTTAGTACGTTGGTTCTTAACTCAGAACAGGAAAATGAACGAACACAAAAGATCAATTTAAAGTTTTGTTTTAAGCTTGTCAAGACACCAAAATAAACTTATGCGATGCTGGTGCGTGATTATGAAGATCAAGCACTGCCCATGAAGTGTGTATACGAGTGGTTCGCCCGTTTTCGAGAAGGCTGGGAAAGTGTTTCTGACAACCCCCGTAGCGGAAGACTGGCGATTTCCGTCAGTGACGAAAACATTGAGAAAGAAAGGTGGTTAATCACTAAAGATATTCATTTCACTGTGCGCATGATAGCTGATGAACTGTAGATTAACAGTGAATCCGTGCGGCAAATTGTTACCAAGAATTTAGGGATCAGAAAAACGTGTTATCGATATTGACGATATTCCTAACATCCAACGAAACGTGACGAGGCTTTTGAACTCCATCCCAAAAGAAGACTTCTTGCAAAGTTTCCAGGACTTGTATAGTAGATCTCTGAGGTGCATAGCTATGAGGGGGGGGGACTTTTTCAAAGAACAGTAAAGTAAGTTCCGTTAATATTTCATCTACGTTAATTTTACAGGAATATTCATCGAACTTTATTGTCAAAGGTTGCATTTGACAAGACAGAAATAACGCCAACTAGTCATAACCGCTCATCTATCATGGCAACACTATATCTCTTTCTATACAAAAAAAGTTTTTCATGATGTAATGGTACATTTTTTTACATAAGATTAGTAAAAATGGATCGAAGATAGTTGAATCGAAAAAGTTGAAGTTGTAACTGAAGAGGAGCACCAAACAGGACTTGCTTAGGGGGTACGCGAAACCCCTACCTTCCTGCGCTTTCTGGAAAAATAAATTTACATCATAGATCGTGATGTTATAGATTTCTCCAGTGATGTCCAAAAGCATCCATATATTAGTCAAGTCACCAGAAATGGTCATCAAAATAGTCGCCAGATTTAGAAAAACTACATAATACAAGTAAATTACAGTTTTACAATTTGAGCAACGGGTATGAACAGAATTATAATTTGTACAGTTGTAATGGATGGACTATCCCAACCATTAGTGTACGTGGGTCAGAATGAAGATTATCCACATAGTCAAAACAAAAAAACTTAATTTATTATCAATTCTCAACAACGTAACAAATTTCAGCAACCCAAGTTAAGAAATACACCAATAGATAAATATGACGGCAACAGCGGTAGACGAGATGCTAGAAGTATTAAGAAATCACAGGATTCTTAAAGTGCAAATTTTTCAATTTTTGAAAAAGAAATATATGTTGAAGCCTCAACATTTCTGAGCATTTTGATACCAAAATTGTGTTGTGATACTGTAAAAACTTCCAAAGTTATTGAGAAATAACTATTGAAACTTACACAAAAAAAAACCCTATCTCTTTCTTATTTTCAACTTCCTTCTTCTCAAAACAAAATTTTTAGCTTCCGCGCAGGATTTCTCAGAAACTATTTATGATATTAGTTTGAAATTTCATACACGTGTTCAAAATAAGGCTCTTCATAACTTATACATCAATTTTCAAAAAAAAAAATTATTAAAATTTTTTTTATTTGAATTTTAATTAATTTTTTTTTTAAATTTTAAAATTTTCGTTATAATTGTATTTAAAAAAATTTTTTCTCTAAATTCCTTTAAAGTAAGTATAACTTCAAAAGTGAACATTTTTATGCCAAGTAAAACTAATTTTGTAAATTTTTATCAATTTTGTACTTCAGAATCCTGCGCAGTGTAAAATACCGATTTTCATATTTATGAAAAATTGTCCAATTTATATTTTTTTATAACTTTTTTAATTTTTTCTCAAATTCTCTGAAAATTTGAGAGGTATCGTAAATATATATGATTATCATGTAGTAAAAATTTCAAAATATTGTTTTGTTTTATTGCTAAGTTACATTGGTTTGAAGAAGGATGTTTTTTTTCGAGCACACTGATATCGGTTAAGGGTCCTGGGACCTCTTAACAATAAATCGGATCACTTCCTCTTAGCACGTCCTGGCAATACAACTTCTATTTATTTGTAAACAGATTCCAATTCAATCCGACACAATTCCAATTTAAACGGCTAATTGACCAAATCGTCAATCTTAATATTAATCAAATAATGTACGAAGCGCTCTCGACTAGCTTTTCGTTAATCCCTCACTGCTTCCTTTAGCAGTCAAACCTCTCTCTATGAATCGAACCTGAAAGTTAATCTTTGAGTACAAGGCTTGATTTGAATAATTCGCGTCTTCTTCGGAGGAGGAAAGTTTTCAATAGAATAATATTTAAAGAACCATTATTCCCCAAGAGGATTAGTAAGAAGTACGCGAATGCACCCATTATACAGTGTGTATCCCCCTCCCCCTAGTTTTCATAAAATTTGTTTCTTTAAAAAATAAAATCTGTTTTTAGTACTTTTGAATGACATAATTTGAAATAAGTTTAAACCGAGCTGATAATCGTCTTTCACTCGCATTTCCAGCCACAATATTCCAGAAATGGATAAAAAAAAATCATACATATTAAATAGAATTTTATATGAAATAAAATTTTATTAAGCTACAGAATGCACATTCCTTCAAGTTTTGATACAATTCGTAGCTTATTTAAGGAGAAAAAAGCTTTTTAACTATCTCATAATAATAAAGTTTTATTTATTTCTTAAGTAAGCAATGCCAGTTCACGTATCCAGAAAATTCATTCGAATTTTTCGCATACCTATCATCAAATCTCAAGCATTCATTTAAATTAATGAGATTTTCTCCGAAATCGAGAAATGTAGCAAATGAGTAATTGAATGAACGTTGATTTGAAACATTTCTTTTTCGATTCTCGGGCTAATATCAAATTACTTCGTCAATGAAGCAATGGTAAGTACGGCAATCTTTGATTGATCTCTTGCATCAATGAAACATTTGTATTAAAAATTATCTCCATTAAAATATTCAGAACTGTCTTTTCAAATTAAACGTTTTTGAAGCTGTGATTAATTTAGGTTTTAGCAAACACAAATTATAAACTTTGTGTTATCTGCTGTCAATTAAATTATTTCATTTCGTTCAATATTTTCCATAAAATCATTCTGCTCTTTTTTTTTTTTAAAAAAAAAGAGTGTATTTTTTCGCATATTAAAATCTCTCAGAAGTTAATTAAAAACTTATATGTGTGTGATTATAACATTTCTTTCAAGGTTTAGTTTTATTTTTTAAATTCGCATGTTTGTTTTTATTTGACCATATGAAAGAGTAATGTTACAATCTGATTTATGATAATGCTACGCAGATAGGGGTTAGATGATTTTATTCAATCAGTATCTAAGAGCAAGACAGTTTTTCAGGAGAGATGGAAATTTATTGTCGAAAAACAATCTTTGAAATATAGGATATAGCAGCAATATTAGCAGAATAAATCTCGGAAGGCCTTTATATCTTCTACGGCGCTCAGACACAACTATCAGTGTCTAACATACAAGTATGTTTGAAGATTATACGCATGCACTCGCTCGTCCTTATCTACAGCCGAAGTTCACTAATCACTGTTCGACTGTTCACGGTCAAATTAATACCAAGAAATCGCTTGTCAAAACAATGCTGACTACTAACTAGTTTCAGCGAGAGACTCACTATTTATAGTCTGCACTGATTTTTCTCGAAAAATCCGTAAACGTCACAGATCGCGATATCAGTAGATCTTTCCAGTAATTTCTAGTTGCATCCATATGGTCAGCAACTCGCCAAAAATGATGCCAATTTGGTTCTATCGACAAGATTTCGTCAACTTTCCATTGAATCGCCATTATAAAGTAAGGAATGGCGTTGTTAGAGAATATTACAATTTCAACGTAAAGAAATACAACAGAAAGTAATGTTAACGTATTACACTTCCAGATATAAATTATTTACACTATTTTAAGTGCTCTTTATACAAAATTCGTAACAATAATAATATATGCATTTACAATATAAGAAATGTGATTGATTGGTTAAATATGTTTCAACCAAGTGCAGCTGTAACTTAGTGGACATGGTCATGAGCTCCTGGCTTGTGTTGTCGAGTTGCAGGTTCGAGTTCTGATGCCACTGAAGACCCTCCGTGTAGAGAGATTTATGCACACAATATGTTTCTGGTCAAAGTCCTCGTCCTCCCTTTGTCGCGTTGTGGAAGTTCGAAGAGGGGTTGTTCCGACTCTGGTATATCGTCCCCTTTACTTGACCGCAATTCAGAATAACGAGGTTCGTCACCAATAGCCCTCGTGTTGCTTTAGAGTACGAGGTTAATAAAAATTCACTCACTCAACTGGAAACTTATATATATATATATATGAAATACTTCTGTAATAATTCTGTTGAGTGGTAAAAATAATTGTAAGACGTGGCGAGTGGATGTTATTATTGTAGCGAACCAAATGATAGGGCGTGGCCGGTGGTGTGATTTTCCTGTGTTTCGTGGCGAGTGGTCGAGCACTGTATTATCGAAGAGGCACTCATGTAAATCAGTAATCCAGTTTATTCACATCTGGAAACACATAGAGATCAAGTAGGGACGACATTACACATAACAAGAAGGAAACATCATGGCACAGACAAAGAAAAACACAGAACGCGCGGCAGACGACTAATTACATGATGAAGGCAAGCAGACAAAAGAGAGCGATTACACAAGATTTTTGCTTTTATACCGGACTAGCCGATTACGATTAAGATTACAGTGTTATTTTTTAAATCAAAGAATTAAAGTTTGTTGGAATATTAATACAAAGAGTTAATAAAAAGGATACTAGAGGGAATTATTACATATATATATATATATAATTAATATTATAAAATAATATGTCTTATATTATATATCATTAATTTAATTATTTTATAATTACATACAATATATTTAATAAGTCCTTTATAAATAAATTAATTTTATTGTATAAGTAATTAAATGACTTGGGAAAAAAAAGTTGTTCGCGCGACTCGAACCCTATCCAACCGCTTGGAACGTAGTTACGTTATTAGCGATGCGTTAAGTATGAATTTCGAAGGCTATTTTCTCCGAATTGACTGCTCATTCGGAGCTATTCCACTGAGTGTTGAACACCCTAAAGGAGTACTCCTATCACACAAACTATCTTCCCCAAATAAATTTCCTTCGTCGTGCCCTCCCCTTGTAAGACGCGTTGTATAGCTATAAGCTTTCATCATCTTTACCATCTATTATTCTCAAAATATCTGAAAGGCTGAAATATAGAGAAAACAAAATAAATAATAGCTTTCAGCGCTCTTAAACATAAAGAGGGTTTGGAAATTAAAATTTTAAAACCCTCGATGAAAGGTCACCAGCATCTTCACTTTACGGGGTGCGCAGTTAGGGTCGTTTAACTACCGTCCAACTTGACTGCTAATTTAAAAAGGCAATTAATTGATTACTTGTCGTTTGAGGGTAGCTCCTGACACCGATCCTGTTCCGAGGAGATAATTATCGTGGGTGCATTTAAGTTTTCAAAGGCTTCACTCGATCGATACGTTGAAGGGGGCGTAACTACTCTGTAAATAATGATTCTCCCAACAGCTTACAATAATAGTGTAAAATTTTAGGCAAGTTCTTGGCATTTTTAAGCACCTTTTTTAAAAAAGATGTTAAATTTTAAGAATACAGTTCTCTGCTTTGGGGTTGCTTACAAGATAATGGCCGGATCTAGACTTCTTTCTTAGAAGGGCACAAATTCGCGAGGCATTATTAGAATAAAACTATTGAGCAAATATCCTAAGACAAGGGTGGTGAACCTTTATAGATCAACATGCCATTTTTTCTAAAGAAAATTTTAGTTAGGTATAAACTTGCCGTCAAATAATTTTGACTTGTGATTATTGGGAAAATAATAAGACTAAATACTAACAACTCAAAATTCTTCATTTGCTACGAAAAAATACGTTTTGTACTGTATTGTAGTAAATGTTTTAGTTATACGTGTAATTCAAATGAAAGTAACATTAGTGTGACTTCTGTTGTTGCAGATTAGATAACAACTTATATTAGGACTGTAAGATGTTACTTTTAACAGAATGCATGCTGAATTGGAGCCATCTGCCAAATGCTTTCTAAGCAAATCTTTAATATTATTCATCTCTGTAAATAATAACTCAGGCATAGGTAGATAAAAGTATGGTTAAAATAGCATGAGCCAGTTTCTTCCAACAGTTAAATGAATCTAGAATCCATTTTACAGACAATGATTTACATACCACTGTTCCAGAATAAAACCCACACCGCTCTGTCACCTTTACTAATTATTCGGTCCTCTAAGTTTCATATTCTTTGCTACACTTATTACCTTGCACTTTTTTTCTTTTTTTTTCTAAACTAACCATGTTAAATAACGGTTAAAATCGTAAATATAACACAAATAAACTTTAAAATACAGTTGTGTCAAAGAAATTTACTATACTATGCGTAGACAAACTTTGCATCATTAGCAATTGTAGTCAACGACGTAAGTAAGGCAACACACTAACTAACGTGCACTCCCCGCCACACTATGACCAATCACTCGCATTGTGAACTTTGTTAATTTGAACTAAAATGCAAACCATTTTGATCAGTGACGTGCCCAAAATATTGTGTCGCGTGCCATCAGTGGCACGCGTACCAATGGTTCGCCATCCCTGTCCTAAGAGATTTACAGTAAAAAAAGATAATGAACAATGAAAGAATGACAATACTGTTTTCTTATGCTTAGGGGTACGTTGAAACTATATATTTTTGGTGACTATCACATGTCCGCGAAGAGAAGTGAAAAGACTATTAGAGAATATCAAAAAATTTGTATTGCATTTATCAACTCTGTTGCATATAGATGGCGTCTACAAGTGGCTGCGGTAGCCTTGTGGTTATATCCGCGGACTCGTAAGCGGCGTGCATGAGTTCAAGCCCGGGGCCTGGGTAAACTGGATTTAAACACATTCTCTGGTTAAAAATTTAGATTCTCCAGTGCGAACGCGTGGCCCGTAGATGTTCTGCGGCCAGGACCTTAAGGTATCCGACTACGTTCGGAATCGTGATTTTAAAAAGGTGCATAAATAGATAATTTTCATGATATTTAGTGTCACTTGGATCAGAATACATGTATAAAATTGTTTTAAGGACATTTTGTGACAAAAAAAATTTATTTAAATACAATATTTAGGCAAAAAATTAACTTAAAATAACCTTTATTCAGCACAGAAGCTCAACTATGATTTTTTGAAAAATTCACATTATTTTCAGAGTTACAACCATTTGAAATAATTATCGGCATTTTTTTCTTAAAATTTCCCCCCTCTGTTGACGTAAAACACGGATAAACCCACTTCTAAGTTATATATTTCAAAAATTCTAGTGGAGCCTCTGTACAGAGATCTGAGCTATATACAGGCAAAATATTATTATAACAGAAGCATTTTTCACAAAAGAAGAATATTTTGAAAATGGGTCCTTTTATGTTCATTTTTGTCAAAATATTGTACTTAAATAATTTTTTATTGTAATACTATTCTTAAAACAATTTTATATACATTTTCTAATTCTAAGTGACACTAAATATCATAAATATTATCCATTTATATGCTTTTGCAAAATCACGGTTCCGAACGTAGTCGGATACCTTAAATGAGCTTAAATCTGTCCTGAATGGGGCTGATGCATGTTAAATCTGTCGTGTCTTAAAGGCGCGGTGTGGAAGTTCTCAGAGGTGGTGCCAGCATGTATTACTTGACCGTAGTTCAAAATTACGAGACCTGTCGCCAATTGCCCTCGTGTTGCTTTATAGTGCGACGTTAATAAACAGACACTCACTTGGCGTCCGTTACGGAACTCGATTATTGTGTTTCAGAACTGTATGGGTTTGATACATTTACGAGAGTTCAGCTTTTAGTTTTACAAGTTTTAAGAATCAATATATATGACCAGGAAACATAGCTTTAATTCGAGACTAAAATATTTACGAATTCAAACAGAAAAGATATTAATATTAAATGAACTAAGCCCTAAATTGTTTTTTTTTATTTAATTAAATAATTTAGAAACTTACAATTTGAGATTTATGACAAAGGAAAAAAATCTTCAGCTTCAGTTAAACAGCACAATAATAATAATTAACTGAACAAAAAGAAAGAATCAGATAAAAGAAATCCTACAAACGCGCAGTTATACAGACTCGAGAACTTAGAAAATTGCTTCAGTCGGAATTTCAAAAGCATTCCAAATTTAATCCACATTAACTACAAAGGTAGTTCGTAATATTTTCCCGCGCATTAAATCTTTTCTTCTCACCTTGCCTAAGAACACTATTATGTATTAATTTAGTACAGATTGTGCGTTTTACATTTCTATTGCAATAAAATACAAAAATAAATTGTTTGTCGGTTCAGTTATTTTTTCACTAATGTTTTCTTTTCTTCAGATGTGATCCCTGTTACCTCTGCTAAAAAGGATACTTTTCATAAACTGAACTCAGTGGTGCAACAGCCCATGAGAGCCAAGGCCTACTGTGCCTATCTCAGTTTACGTGACCTTAGGCGCTAGAGTGCAGATGCTTCGGTAAAGTGGTCAATCTGACGCGAAACCTTCAGCGTTAAGTTCCCAAGCAAGCTTGGTACTCATCTATCGACCCACTGAAGGGATGGAAAGCTGCGTCGACCTTGTCCAGCACAGGATTTGAACCTGCACCTGTGAAGTGGATGATGATGATGATGAATTTGGTGTTTTATGGCGCAAGAGCCGGTTTTGGCTATACTGCGCCAAACATTCATAGGTCTGTGGTCTGGACGGGAAAAGAAGAAAAGGAGAAATTGGATGACAAGATGGAGGGTCGAAAATAGAGAAGGATCACTGGGGTACCCCGGGGTCGTGACACCCGTGTTTACCAAAGATAGTAAACCCCTTGGGAAAAGGAAAAGATCACTAGGGTACCTCGGGATTGTGACACCCGTACCCACCTAAAGAAGGTGAGCCCCCTGAGGGGTCCTGTGAAGTGGAAGCGAGATACTCTACCATTCAGCCAATGGGCTTAAATTTTCATATTACATTTAAATGCTTAGAATTCCCAAAATATTCTCTTGGAATGTTCTGCGAAAAGTTAAATTTTTCCAAACGTTGAGTGTAAACTCTGAAGCGTTCTCAGAATAATATGGTCGTAGAATACGAGTGTTTCGTATAGAAAATTAGAATATCGTAACTCTTCATATATATTGAATGAATCAACATAGAAAATAAATCATACTTAAACTAGCATAATCCCTATTATAAACAGTCCACTAAGTAAACTTTTCCTTTAAAAGCATTTCTTGCTCCTAAAAAAGACAATATATGTACATATTAAATTAAAAAGTGCGTATTAAATAATTTCGTAATAATATGAATAAAATGCTCATAATTTTATCGTCAGCTTTTTAATTTTCTTCCTGTATATTTTTTTAAAGTAAAAGTTAATTTATATCTTTGAAGATAACGCACATGTATGTTAAGTAATTGTTTTTATATTTGGAGAAAGTATATGTTTCATAAAAATTATTCGATTTTCATGTATTTACTCTAGTAATGGGCTCAATTCATGAAGATCACGGCTGATACAATCGTGTATTTTCTGCAAAAATATATAAAAGCTGACAGTCTCTTACAGGTTGCTCTACTTGTAAATTTCAAGTGTAGTTAAAAATTTAATAATTTGGAAATGCTGCGCGAAATTAAGATTTTACCCCAAATTTTTCGAAATAAAAAATATTTCTTTTTGATTTTTCTCATAAAAGACAGATACTTTTAAATAACATAAATGTTTTACCTAAGTATGTAAAAGTCGTCAACAAATAGATGCATTTTCGATAAACGTTTCTGTCACATGCAAAATCTGGCAACGATGAAGCGCCTACATTAATCGGCTGGGATGACAATAATGCGTGTCACGTGACCGTAATGAAGTTGAATCAATTTTTTTTTTTTTTTTTTTTTCATATTCTAAAAAAAAATTTTGCAATACTTATAGATACAAGCAATACAGCTTTATAAACAAAATAAAACCTGAACACATTCAATAATTTTAACTATGAAATTTAGAGCCTTGGACGTTCCTTATAGAAACACATGTTATGTAAATTATAACCATCGTATTCAAATTTGAATCTTTTTTTAAAAATGATATAAATAAAACATTTTGTTCTCATTGAAAACCCGAAAACATCAGAAGAGTTGATCTTGGTACGAACGTGAATGCTTAAAATGTATTGTATAACCATGTAAACATAATGCTTATATAAGAGAGATCGTCCGATACGGCTGGCAAACCAAGTGTTTTCCTACTGAGCATTTTTTCCCCTTGTTTTTTTCACAAGTTTATTTTTTTGTCTCTTGTGTATGATGGATAAAGTTTTTAAGCAAAGTTTTTTTTGTTCAGAAATTTACTCATGTTTTCTTGCCCTTTTGTTAAAATTTTTTTAGGATAGGATAACCATTCGAATTGTTAAATATAGTAGAATGACAAACATATCGTTAGTTTTTATTCCTTTTACCATACACAAATTGTCTGGTAGTTATAAATGTAAATCCTTTAGTGTAAGTAATTATTATTATCTTCAGTAATTGACTGTAAATAATTTGTTGTACAAACTTTTGCAGTCATATATATTTTAGAACGAAAAGGTAATTATTTTTTTATTCCATTCTTGTAAAACGAATTCACTTCAAGAATTTGAATTATTTTTTGAATTTCTCTTAAAACTATGTTTCTTTTAACCTTAACAGAAGCATAAGGTTGTCAAGAGTAATATTAATATGTAACTGTGTTTATTTTAGTTTATTTGGATGTAAAATAAACAAAAATCATGAGAAAATTACATAATAATGTGCGGTTTCTTAATACGTTTTATGGGAATAGGATAGAATTATTCCCATAGAATCATTTGTCGTTATCAAGCATTTGTTTTCATTTGTTCAAAAACGTTTTGTTGCACAAAATTATTCTTACGGAATAACATATACCATGTGAGAAAACGCAGTAATATGTTATTGCACCACACAATAAAGTGAAATAATAACAGAGTACATTCCGCCTTTTATTATTGGCGCCCAATTGATTTGACAATTTTTTCCTCTAAGCGTTTCCGTTACGTAATGCGCAATACGTTCTATTTTGACATTCTGTATAAAATATGTATAGATAAGGGTTTTATTGAATACGACAATCGGCGCGTCAAGGGGGAAATGAAGGTTTAAAATGGGGGAAAATGTTCTCCCATCTTGCCATTTTTCTGCAATTATTCTGCTATGTTCATAGATTCTAGGCGCCGATAAATACTTGTTTACAATTTCTTTTTGTAAAACATAGATAAAAATGCAATCTCACCGAACTCTTTTTTTTTCTGCGGTAGATACTTTACACTGGCGTAGCTAATCCTGCATGGGGCCTGTATCAATATACCTTGTGGGACCCTTTTTTGGGCTCCCTTAAC
>BMAV01003350.1:146862-180389 GCA_019973955.1 Trichonephila inaurata madagascariensis
GCCTGTATCAATATACCTTGTGGGACCCTTTTTTGGGCTCCCTTAACATTTTACTATGTTTTGCTCATATGTTTTGGGGCCCCGTATCATTCATATGGCCGATACGGCGGTAGTTACGCGCTTGGTTACTTAGAAAACCTTGCAAAAAAAACGTGTAAAAAAATACATGCGATGTATGGTAAATTTGGGGATTTGTTCCACAATTTTAAAAAATCGTGTAAGATGAAAAAAATTTTCATATTTTCCCCCAAAACGATGCAAAAAAAAAGTAATAACAAAATTCGTGTTACTTATTTATAAAACAAAAACAATTCATCTTTGTTAGAAAAAAAATTAAACTCCATGTGCAATGAAAAAATTCAGAGTCTATAAGTACATACAACATAAAAAGATTCAAATTGAAATTAGGAATAAAGTTATAAACTAACAACTATTCATCGCTACTTCATAGCAAATGGGCACATTTATTACGAACTGGATCAAAAATGCTATCATCAGTAAATGTGTCAGATATGTTCAGCACAACTGTCGGTTTTGATTCAAATGAAGAATTCCATTAGTTATTAACGGCTTTTGTGTGTTAATGTTGTTGTTACAAAGCCTTATTAGAGGCTGCCTTTTTCGTTTCTCAAGTTATATAATTCTTGATATTATATAATTCCTGTCACACAAGATTACGTAGAAATTTTAAGACTGTTTTCGCCGTATGCATAAGAGTGTGAACTTAACGCGAAGCACATTTTCAGACAAAAAAAAATGCCTCAATTTTTATAAAAATTTGTGACATTGTAACTCGTGAATTTGTTTAAAATGTAGTGTTTTTAAAATTTGAAAATATTTCGTAAATAATTCGTTTTTCTTTTTAATATGTAAAGGGATAGTTCATTTAGGATTACGGTGTAAGAGAAAAACTGCGAAACACATTTTATAAAAGATAAAATGTTTCAACTCGGATAAAAATGAGTAGTATGATAAAATATGTGATTCTCTCTACCGGATAGTGAGGCCAGAATATAATATTAATGTTTGAGTACTTTTATATCTGAACAAATATTCCGAATTTGGATCCTATTCTTTAACATTAGCCGAAAACAGCCTTAATGCACGCTCTATGTTTCAAGATTATGAGTATAAGAAAATGCTGTTCCATACTTGTAGAAAGGTTCAAGCCCTTGTGAATTAAACCAACGCTTAATAGCTGAATTTCAACTTCAACTTCGAGTTCTTTACTATCATAAGCTGCCATAAACTTGTTTATTAAATCGTCCTAATCCAAAGGGCCTGAGTCCCCTAATTTTTTTTTTGGCACTAATGCCAAAAAAAAATTTGTGTTAAAAAAAAAAAAAAATCGTCAAATTTGTATACCATGTTTCAAAATCGTGTAAAAAAATGTCCATGTAAAATAAAGAGTTGAGTGTACTTAAATCACCTTTATGAGTTATTCTTAATTTTCAAATTGCAGTGGTGCAACATGACTGTAATAGTTTATAACAAAAAACGTAGATGTATTCACTAAGAACGTCACCACAATATTGCAATTATCTCTGGTAAAAAATCACGTGTTGTGGATAAACCACATCGATTCATGCGCAGGTCCTATACCCAAACGACGCAATTCCGAAGAGTCCAATTTTTCCAGGAAATCCGACTTCAACTTGGCATCAACAACCGCCTGCAGGCAACGAGAACGAAAACACCAATATTAGCAGACCCCAGATAAACGACTCGCACTATTTTTTGATCTTGCTTTCGCGTTCCTTGTAGGCCTTGGCCTTGAGACCCTCGGGAAGTCGAGAAAGGAGATAAGTCGAAAATAAATTAATCCACTTCCTCATCTGACCACAGTTTTGGAGCGATCGGAGCTGAGATTCATATTTAAATTTCTCTGTAGCTCGAAATTTATGAGGACGCGTAAACAGGGCAGAATGATTGTCAATGGCTTGATTCCTTCCAATCTGATGAACAAAATATAAATATATTTCCTCTTTTTCAGTTCTTACTATTTTAGTTCGCACTCTCCTATATATATATATATATATATATATATATATATATATATATATATATCGTTTAAATTTTCAATCGTTAATAAAATACTTTCCATTCATCCACTCAAGTTCAAATACATTTTTTAAACTTGCAGTAAATGACACTTGATGTTAATACAGTTTTTACAAATTTGTATTAATTAGTGAATAAATAGTAGCAAACACAAATAACAGTCTAACACCATATATAAAAATGATAACGCTCGCTGTACCCTTGTAGCGCAATGGATAACGCGTTGAACTTCTAATCCAAAGGTCGTGGATTCGAATCCCGCCTTAGATGGCCTAATTTCTGTGATTGCTTTTTAATATACTGTTTTATTGAAATAATTAAATTTGATTAATGAATAAATAGCAATAAACAAAAATAATAATCCAACACCATATACAGGAAGGAAAATGGAAAATTCCAAGGAAAGTTTCTTTTTATTTTGCCACTTAATATTCTGTCATACGTATATGCATATTTATATTAATTATAATTATTTAATAAAAGGTAACTAAAATAAAATTTTTCTTTGTTGTCCTAAGTAGAAATTGACTTTAATTTTTTTTTTTATATTACTTGTTTATATATAAATTTGGATCTCTATTTAACGGAGGCACTAAAATCCCGAAAGAAGTTTGTTATGTGAAAAATTCATTAAATAGAGATTCATCTTCCAACATACCTAATTCTTGGCTCCCCAGGAAAAAGTTCAAAAAATAGAGGTTCGTAAAATGGTGGTCTGACTATATATTTATATGATGAATTAGTAAAAAACTGCGATTCTTTTTTTGTAAAAAAAAATGCAAAATAATTGTGCATTGTAATTGTGTACATTCCCATTTTTTAAAAGAAAATCTTTAAATTCAGCGTTGAATGTTTCCCATTTTTGTGTGATATAGGGCAATAAACATATATTTTTGAAACTATTTGGAAGAAACGTTGCCTACATGCTGGTAACATTTTCAATTTTAAAAAATTTCTTCACAGCTGACTAGCACTCCGAGAAATAGAAGTGTTTTACGGCTCTTGTCACAGATCAAATTAAAACTAGTTCTTAAGGTATCCGCGCGACTACGTTCAGAACCGTGATTTTAAAAAAGCGCATAAATGGATAATTTTCGTGATATTTAGTGTTACTTAGATTAGAATACAAGCATAAAATTGTTTTAAGGACACATTTTGACAAAAGAAATTATTTAAATACAATATTTAGGCAAAAAATGAACTTAGAATAACTTTTTTTCAAAGTGTTCTCCTTTTGTGAAAAATGCTTCTATTATAATAATATTTTGCCTGTATATAGCTCAGACCTGTGTACAGAGGCTCAACTATGATTTTTGAAAAATGAACATTATTTTCAGAGTTACAATCCATTCAAATAATTATGGGCGTTTTTTTAAAAAATTTCTCCCCTCTGTTGTAAAACATGGATAAATCCACTTCTAAGTTATATATTTCAAAAATACTGGTTGAGCCTCTGTACAGAGGTTTGAGCTATATACACAGGCAAAACATTATTATAATCGAAGCATTTTTCACAAAAGGAGAATATTTTGAAAATAGGTCATTCTATGTTCATTTTCTGTCAAAATACTGTACTTAAATAATTTTTTACTGTAATAATATTCTTAAAACAATTTTATATACATTTTCTAATCTAAGTAACACTAAATATCATCAATATTGTCCATTTATACGCTTTTGCAAAATCACGGTTCTGAACGTAGTCGGATACCTTAAAATTATCTTGTTTTTTGAGGAGGGTACACTTAACCCTGATCTTGGGTTATGTCAGGAGAAAGATTATGACTCTGTGATATATATCGAGGGAATGGTTTGGGAATCACTGTATTTCTTGATTCTATAAGTCACGATACTTTATTTTGTGATTCTATCAAGCTCTAGCAAATGAAAATCTCTCAAGTGGAAATATATATATTTATAATTCACAAAATATTCAAGAATTCCTAATTAATACTTACTTAACACTTGAATATCTTTTACGAAAATCTTTCAGGTTCTACCGCTAGCAATTATCAGAAATTTGTCTTAATGAAGAGTTATACATACTTAAAAAAAAATTTAATACACTGAGAAATCTCGGCATTATTGAATAAAAAGCCATTTTCTATTTTAAGGTTTGAAATAACTTTTAGCGTATTAATAAATTACTATTTACTATTGGAATATAAATATGCAGTTTCAAGGAAAGCTTGCTGTACTTGAAATATAACTTGATAACCTTGAGAACTTGATAATCCTGGAAACAAAAATAATATTTATAACAAAATGATTGATAAAAATGTCTACACACTAACGAAAAATAATACTCTTTTAAGGTGTTCTGGAAAATATAAATTTTTTATAAGTGAAGTAGAACTAACGTTATTCTTTATAATAGGATTACAACTTTTAAAGAGAGAGATGGGCAATAAATACAATCACCAAATAATTTGAAACTGAAATTAAAAACGGCATATAATTTTTCACAAATATAGTATCTTTTACTTAAAATGTAATAGCCATTTTTACTTTTGAATTGAGATTCTCAGTTACTAAAATGTTCACAGAAAACATTTAAAAAAAATCATTACATTTAAAATTCTTTTAAGTTATATTTAAAAAGGAAGTATGCTTTCTACGCTCCCGAAAGTCCCCGCGCCGGAGTCTATTTACAGAAAACACATTTTAGTGGATCTCTACTAAACAAAAGAAACATATTTACCAAATTTCAAGTCAGCAGGTCTAATGGTTTGAAAACGGAATATTTTTATTTATAATGTCCCCGAACGAGTCGATTGCAGTAAAACTTGTTCCTAGCAGATCTCAAGACAATAATAAAAAAAAAACATGCTTACTAAATTTCAAATCTGTCCTTTTTTGCACGGAAGATACGTTACTTACAAAACCGTGGTGGGAAAAAAACGTTTAAAAAAATTCATGCGACATATGGCAAATTTTGGGATATGTTCTACAACTTTAAGAGATCGTGTAAGATAAAACACCTCAAATTATTTTTCAAAAAAACGCGCGCAAAAAAAGCAATAATAAAATCTATTTTACATATTTATAAAATAATTCATTTTTATTACAAAAAAAATAAATAAAATAAAATTAGCGTACAGTGAAAATTATATGTACACAGAGGCGGTTTAAGATAGTTGGAGGCCCCTGGCGGTAAAAGGTTTGAGGCCCTTGGGTTCAAGAGTCGAAAAACTAAAATAGTGAAAAGATTCGCTAACCTTAAATTATCAAAATAAAATGTGTTGTTAATAATAAAACCCAACGGTTAAAGAAAACTGTATTAAAAAAAATTAAAAGCCTTACTAAAGAGCTTAAAATTTTGCTCTACAACTTAACTTCTTGATTTTTCTTTGGCAATTTCATCAATTATTTTTGCTGTTTCTATTTTGTCTTGTTCTATATATTACATGGACATATCGTTTGTCTTCTCTCACACAGTGCTTCTTGAATAATTATTAACACGCTTAAAAATTGAAAAAGACCTCTCACCTGATACATTCGATATCGGTAGATGTTGATCTACCCGAGACCTCTTGCCACACTCGATAAATTTCTAGTGGGGGTGTTCATTTTATCGCTGTTCTCTTTTAAGGTATCCGACTACGTTTGGAACCGTAATTAAAAAAAAAAACGCATGAATGGATAATTTTCATGATATTTAGTGTCACTTAGATTAGAATACATGTATAAAATAATAACATGTATAAAATAGTTCAAAACCGGGAATTTTTGTCGAAAACGTTCTCAAAACTCTCTTTTCGGGATCGTTTTCCACAAAATTCGTTCTTACCACACCTCTACTCTACAAAAGAAGTATGGTTGACAAATTTCAACTCTGTTGGTCTAAGTTCAAAAATGGGATTTCCGTGTATAACGCTCCCACAACTCCCCGAGTTTTCATTTCTGCAAAATCCATTCTTGAGGATTTCTGCTCAATAAAAGAAATACGTTTGCCAAATTTCAAATCTATGGGTATAATATTTTTAAAATAGCTAATTTTTTCCTATCTATAATACCCTTGTAACTCCTGTTGGAGTTCGATTTTCGAAAAACACTTTCTTAGCGGATCTCTTTTCAGAAAAAGAAACACGCTTGGTAATATTTTTTTTAGTTCTAATAGCTCACAAACAGGAATTTTCGTATGTTAAGCTCCCACAACTTCCTTGGTGATAGATTTTCACAAACACATTTCTTAGTGAATCTTTTCTCAACAGTAGCGCACACAAAAATTTTTCAAGGGAGGGGTCCATGGTCGAGAAAATCCACCATTTTGGTATCATGCTCCAATACGCCGTCCAACAAAGTCTTTCGATTTTGTCGATTTTCAGGAACAAAAACAATACAAAACTAATTATTGAATAAACAATTAGCATTAATTAATAAAATTAATTATTAATAACAAATACATAATTAAATTTTACGCAATTTATATGTAGGACTATAACCAATCGAAAATAAAATCAACGGCTATGGGGGTGTCCGGAGCCCTAGGACACTCCCCTTGTGTGCGCCACTGCTTCTCAACAAAAGAAACATGCCTGCAAAACTGCACGTCTATAGGTCTAATAGTTCTGGAGATTTCATGAGTGAGTGAGTATAAGTCATTTTTTCTCCTATATATATAGAAAGAGAGAGAGATTTTCTCTCTCTCTCTAAAAATATTTTCATCTAACTTTAAGTAATAGAAATAAGTGGAATATTTTACAAATAGCATATCCTGCTTATAACACATATGCTCGTTTATTGTATAGTGTCTTTAAAATGTAGAAACATTATATAAATACAGTCGGACCCCGATTTAACAAATTCGTTGGGACCGAACATTTTGTTCATTAACTAGGGGTTATTCGTTATATCAGGATCCAAACAAAATGCATATTTTTGCATTTACCTTTTGTAAATTCTGTAATACACAACTACAAACAAGTAATATAAAAAAAAAATTAAGTCAATTCCTACATAGATCAAAAAAGAAAATTTTTGTTTTAGCTACTTTTTATTGAATAGTTACAATATAAATATGTATATACATAGGACAGAATCACAACATTAAGTGGTCATTAATTTTTATTCATTATCATTAAAGTATCGTATTGTCATCCAGAACAATCGTGTATATAAATTTCAGTTTAACTGAATACTTTAACATGTGAGAATAAAACCTTTTCAAGTTTTGACACAAGTCGCCAAAAGGGTCGCTAAGTCGCCAAAAAAAATGCCATCGGGGTTGAGTATTTGTAATTCTTTAAATAATTAGTTTTAATCAATTAATTTTTATTAATTATTATTATATTATTGTATTGTCATCCAAAATAATCCTGTATATAAAATTTCAGCTCAAATGAGGGCTTTAAAATGTATTTTATATTAACGATTGAAAATTCCACTAAGATAAATAAATATATAGAGATTATGAGTTAATAGTAGAAAAATTGAAAAAAATATCCATAGTTTATTCAGCAACTAAAAATGCTATTAGTGAATACTTACGACCCAGTCAATTGGATTTTTTAAAATACGGACAAATAGACAGGGGAGTAACGTACACCCCCGAATTGTTCAGAGGCAGGGATTCTAAGGAGCCCAAAGTCTGACTGACGCCAAGTACGTATTTGGGCTTGGGGTCCAAAATCTGACTTTGCAGAGGGCCTTAATATTCTCCGTTACGCCACTACTAATAGATATTTGATAATATTTTTGATTCCTGACTCGAAAAGAGTTCTTTTCCATTTTCATGCAGATAAGAAAATACTGAGCTATTTACTTCCTGCAAGACCAATGGCTGAGTGGTAGTGCATCTCGCTTCCACATCGCCGGCACGGGGTTCAAATCCCGGGCTGGGCAAGGTCGACTCAGCTTTTTATCCCTTCAGTGGGTCGATAAATTGAGTACCAAGCTTGCTTGGGAACCGGAGACTGGGGGTTTCGCGTCAGACTGACCACTTGACCGAAACATCTTCACATGCATCTCAGCGCCAAAGGTCACGAAAGCTGAGATAGGCACAGCTGGCCTTAACCCTCCTGGGCTGCTTCGCCACTGAGTTCAGTTCAGTATTTACATCCTGCTGCCCACATGTTATGTTTTCTCAGTAACCAAACAATGTCTGGCATTAAAAAATTTAACAGTTTTGGTGGACCTTTCACATTATCAGTTTCTGCATCAGAATCGCTATTCATTGGTCGAGTGGTATATTTTGTCGAGTATTAGTAGATTTTCATGAAAACAACTTCTTCAGTGGACGTTCATCTTTTTTATTGTGACGCACACATCAAAAGCTTAGGACAAAATGACGGTACATTTTCACGTTGACGAGACAAACTTGGGACGATTACAAAGCAAAGCGGACAAAGAGACAAGCAGCAGAGACATGTCCGGGGACAAAATACAAAGACAAAGTTGCAGTTATTTACATTTTACGTGGACGAGGCTGAGACAAAAAAGCAAATGGCGACGATTACACGATGAAGGCAAGCAGACAAAGAGAGCGATCGCGCAAGATTTTCGCTTTTATACCGGCAGTGACAAGCACCTGACTATTATGTATTAGTAGTTCTGATTGGATAGAATGGACGGGACAGGAATTTCGGACTAGTTGATTACGATTAAGATTAAAATGTTATTTTCGAACCAAAGAATAAAAGCTTGTTTAAATATTAGTAAAAAGAGTTAGCCAAAAGGATGCTAGAGGGAATTATTACATATATATTTACTTATTTATATCTTGTTCAAATTTTCAATCGTTAATAAAGACTTTCTATTTATCCATTCAGAGTAGGAATTGACTTAAAAATGTTTTTCTTATATTACTTGTTCTTTTCTGGTCATAAAGGATATGTCATTTGAAAAAAATCAATTTTTTTTAATATAAAACTAGTTAAAAATTCCAGGTGCTGAAATAATTCGTTAATTTGGGGTTTATTATCTGTTAAATAGAGTTTTTTTGTTTTTTTTGTCTATTTTAAGAGAAAAGTTCGTTAAATCGCGCAATTCGTTAAATAGAAGTTCGGTAAATCGGGGTCCAACAGCATACATTTATTGATCCAAAAAATGAAATTCAAATTCAAATTTCCTTAAAAATATTTCTGAGACAAAGCACAGAACACATTTTATTTGGAAAAAAAAATATTGATTGAAATACTAATATGTAGTACACAGAAATATAATATGCTCCAGTTTTAATCATAAATTAAAATTAAATTTATTCCTCATACAAAGATAAAAATGATTTACAGCATCATCATTTTGAAAGATATTTAATTTTTTTTTTCTTATTGGTTGTGAAAATAGTGGATGAAGTCTATTTTTTCATAATTATATATATTTTATATTGGTTGACATTTACAGCATCATAATTCATAAAAATTATGCATGGAACCATAAAAACTGTTTTACTATCTGTTTTACGATTCATCTAGCGACATCAAGGCTCATTCTTGGCATAAAAAAGGGCGGTGAGCAAAAGTTTCTTCTTTTTCTTCTTCTTTTAAGCATTTTGTTTCACAAAGTGACACAGTTTTATGTAATGCTGAACAAATAATAAGGAAAAACTGAATTCATGTCTGCAAAAATGGTTGATAGAATAGGAAAAAGTAATTAAGAAAAATTAATTTACTTTGTAACAAGTAATATAAAAAAAATGTTTAAGTCAATTCCTACTTAGATCAACAATTTTTTTTTTATTTTAGCTACTTTTTATTAAATAGTTACAATTAATACAAATATGTATATACATATGACAGAATCACAACATTAAGTGGTCATTAATTTTTATTCATTATCATTAAAGTATCGTATTGTCATCCAAAACAATTGTGTATATAAAATTTCAGTTCAACTGAATGATTTAAAACGTGAGAAAAAAACCTTTTCAAGTTTTGACACAAGTCGCCAAAAGAGTCGATAAGTCACCAAAATTGATGCCAACATGGTTGTATTTGTAATTCTTTAAATTGTTAGTTTTAATAAATTAATTTTTATTAATTATAATTAAATTATTGTATTGTCAACCAAAATAATCATGTATATAAAATTTCAGCTCAATTGAGCGCTTTAAAATGTGTTTTATTAACGATTTGAAAATTCCACCAAGATAAATAAATAAATATATAGAGAGTGTGAGCTAATAGTAGGAATTGAAAAATAATCAATGTTTTAGACACAAATAAATAAAATAGTCCTAAACGTGCTAATTGAGATTCAAATGGAAGTCAGGGTGGGCCACCATGAAATACCAATCGAGACAGAGCACAGAGAAACGTCACGAGAATAAGATTGATGGAAAAAGACGACCTTGAATAATTTAAATTCATTTTTTGACTTTTTTGTAACTCATGTAAATGTAATACTTTCGGAAAAATTCATTTCTTTTCCAAACATTTGTAATTTGATTTTTCATGATTTCTATTTGCTAAAACATATTCCCTTTATATCAATCATCATAAATGTAATTTCTTAAAATCACCTGGTGTTAAAACAAACAACATTGGACTGGATTTATTTCATGTTTAAAGTAGCTCTCTCTTATTTACTTTTTTAAATACAGTGAAGTGGCCGCGGTAGCCGAGTGGTATAGGTATTGGATCGTGGCTTGCCTTGTCACGAGTTCGAGCCCAGTACCACTAAAGACCCGCCGTGTAGGGCAGCGATGCACGTTAAATCTGTCGAGAGCTGAAACGTCCTCCCGTTGGTGTGGTGTGGTAGTTAGGAGAGGGGGCTGCCAGCTCAGGTGTCGTCCACGTCACTTGACCATGGTTCAAAATTACGTGGTTCGTCGCCAAAAGCCCTCGTATAGCTGAACAGTGCGACGTTAATATTCAATCAATCAATCAATCAATACAGTGAAATACGTTTAAAGCGACAACGTTCAAGACGAAATATCGGTTAACACGAAGTAATAAAACGGCCCTACGAACTACTATGTATTTTCATGCATTTTTTCTCTTAACACGAAACGAAAATCGCTTTATACGAAAAGATTTCCCTTCTGGGAATGAACAAAATACGGAAAACACCAGCCGCGCAGGCGTGATTTAAGAGAGGTGGTTTCAGATGTTTCATTGTGAAAGGAGGCTAACTTGGCTTTGAAATACTCTCGAAATAAGATAGCAAAAGATATAAGCCAGTTTTGTTTATCTAAGCTACTTTCACCCTCCAACCCTACAAACGCCACACAAAAAACATCTCATCTCTCATAAATGTGCGTTGGAATTCGGTGACGACTACATCACAGTATGAAAATAAATCAGTGAGTTTCATTCGCGGTGTTTTTTTTTTCTCTCTCTCTCTCTATTTTAAAAGAATTTTTTTTACGAGCACAATGACAAAGAGCTCAGGGGGGAAGTAAATTGTTATTTCGCGTAAAATGAAGAAGGAGCTTCTTCAGGCTGTTGATTAAAAACAGGAGACGAAAACGGTAACGTGTACAGAATTTGGAATCACTAAATTGTTGTATCAAATTTCATTAATTTCTTGTGAATGTTTTGTTTCCTTGATTTTATTAAATGCATGCATATATAAAAATCCATGTGAATAAAATGTACTTCAATAAACTTAATTTTGTTCAACATATGTTTTTTTTTTAAATATCCTTTGAAGCGAAATTCTTTTAACACGAACAAATATTTCAATACCCTCAGTTTCAATGTTAAACGTTTTTCAATGTATCTGTATTTCAAACTTCAATGCTGTAAAGCATTTATTTCAGAAGCAAGGGTTTTAAAATGAAATATTTCTTTTTAAAAACTGATTTGAATCAAAATCATTATATAATATCTAAAAGCTGCTTAACTGTTAATATAAGTTTTTTTTTTTTTTTTTTTTTTTTTTAGCTTTAGCATGTTTTATTGAATGCGTATTTTATTTTAAAAATACTTTTGGCATTTTTTTTCTAGAATATGCGAGAGATATCTTTCACGAAAAAGAGATTTTTTGATATTCCTTTAATGTCTGATATTTTTGCTGTTTGGTAGAAAATTATAAATGATACTTATTTATATGTATATGTAAAGTAAAATATTTTCATAAAATTTATAAAAACCAATTACCTGCAAACATTTAGTAAGAAAATCTTTTTTTTTTCTAATTTATTTAAAGGGTAGCTGAAAGTTTTAAAAATTCAAGATAATTTGCTACACAAAAACTAATAAATAATATATAGTGAGATATTTTTACTTATTTTGAATTAAAAGTTTCTCTAAAAATAATTGAGTTTTTGTGGATGTATATTATAATATATAAACTCGATATTTTTAACGTAAAGAAATTTTTACTCCAGAGATATTTTTGTTGCAGTTTTCATATTGTAAGAAACAGAGAAAAAGTTTGATACAATTCATCAGGTGCTTTCCTTTTAAAACTTTGACAAAAGAATTTTATTTTTCCATCTTTCACTCTAAAGACTCTTCAGCAAATGATAATTTTGATTTTAACAACTTTTTTCGTTATCAAAATAAGTTTCTGTTTCACACATGTATGAAAATAAAGAAAAATATTTTATTGAAAATTATTATAAATGTATTAAAAGTACTATTTATTTCATGTTCACAATCTCTTTAATGTATGAAGTTGTAGGAATGATTTAAATCAGAATTTTAATTCTTCAAAAACTGTTTCGAAAACATTTAGTAGATGACAAAAACTGAGTCGAAAATAAAGCCAGAAAAAATAAAATAATCTTCGAATATATATATATATATACAAAATATTAAAAACTTCGAGTGAGTTAGTGAATGCATAAAAATGTCGCACTATTCAACTACTCTAGGGCTTTTGGTGACGGATCTCGTAATTTTGAGCCATGGTCAAGTAACGAGGATGACACCTGAGCTAATTTAGCTGATAAAATAAAATACAAGGTATGACCCACAAAAAAACGAGACTCAGTTTGTAGCTTGAAAAAAGAGGGGAGTTGGCAACAACTGTTTTGGGGACGTCATCCCACATACCTCCTCAATCCATGTAGCTAGTTTCGCCTTAATCGATCACGCCAGTTGGGAGTATGCGTCATTGAGTCAACACGTGTAACTGCATTTTGCCGGGAAAATGTCGAATCAACATCAAGTTTCTTGTGAAGAAATCAGCCACGAAAACATTTCAAATATTAACCAAGGGTTATGGAGATGAAATTTTGTCTCGTGTACATGTGTTTGAATAGTATAAGAGATTTTCAGGGGGAAGGGTCAGTGTGGAAGATGATGAACCTGCTTGGCGTCCATGGTCATCGATTACAGACCAAAACATTGCCAAAATTTGCGATATGAGTGACTGACTGTAAATCAACACTACTACAATGAAGTACTAAAAAGATGACAGGAAAAGATTAGGAAAAAGGTCAGAATTGGGGAGTGACTGATAGCTGTTGCACCATGACAATGCATCCGCTCACACGACCCTATCTGTCAAGCAGTTTCTGACCTACAAAAACTATAACTGTGATGGGGCATCCTCCTTATTCATCTGACTTGGCCTCATGAGACTTTTTTTTATTTTCTTTAGTTAAATCTTGCTTAAAGGGAACCTCTGTTACTTCAATTAAAGAGGTTCAGGCAAAACCGGAAAATCTCCTAAAGAGACCTCACTCCTCAAAAACCTCGTTCGAGAAATGTTACCAGCAATGGCAGCACCGAATGCAGAAATGTGTGAATACTGAAGGGAACTACTTCGAAGGTGATACTGTCACGGAGAACTGATTCTAATAGTACAGTGATTTATTAGACCAGTCTCGTATTTTTTTTTATCACGCCTCGTAAGAAAACAATTTGTTACCTTCACAGTTTGTTTATAGAAGGTTATATCACGCGCATTTCATCAACCTCTGGGGCTGCTGTACTACACTGATATGGGAACTTCTCCTTGTGAAGGAGCCGTGATGAATGCAAATGAGCTTTACTGTAGTGCATAAAAAACGAGGAGAAAGGTTGAATGAAGTGAAGCAGGAGAGAAGAAAGATCGGCGAAGGATAGACAAGAGATAAAAAAAAACCTGGGTAATGCAAAGCAGAGCAACCTCCCCAGGAAGGATTGAGTGGGCAGTTATCAAATCCTGCTATTTTAAGTCTACTGTTTAGAGACTCCAAGATAAGCAAAATGTATTGTAATCTTGATTTGATAGAACTGGGTTAAGTTAAATAGCTCCACACATATTTCTAATTTATTTCATTACTGAATTATTGAAAAAATGAGTTAGAAATTGAATTAAATATAGAATCTTGATTTGATAGAATTGGGCTAAGCTAAATACCTCCACATATTTCTAATTTATTTCGTTTCTGAATTATTGAATAAATGAGTTAGAGATTGAATTAAAGATAAAAAATATCTTGTATGTTATTGATAAGGAAGAAATTCCATCATATGACTATTTGTTTTGAGTTCATATATATTTTTAATGTTTACAGCAGAGGTTCCCAAACTTTTTGCCTCATAGACCCCTTACCATGTTTTTTTGGTTTGGGGTAGACCCCGCTTACCTAACATTGAATTTTTACAAATTTATCATTTTAAATGCTCTTTTGACAGTTGTTATAGAGCTACTTATTTTAAAAGACATATGTTTCTAACTGTAGTGAAGTGTAGTGTTTAAAACTTAAGAAACGTATGTTATTTAAATTAAAATTTAATTAATACATAAAATAACTTATCAACAAACAAATGCTTTTAATGGGAGGGGTGAATTAGGGGCTTCAATAACAAATTTTCAACATTTGACATCAATTTTGTCAGGTTTAATCCTAAATCTCCTCGGTTAGTATTGTCCAGTCTTTTTCTTTCTTTTTTTTTTTTATTTTGGTAACCCGCTGACTATTTTGGCTATTTCCGTAGTCAAAGAATTCTCAAACTTAGTTTCAAAATCTGAATAAAGGGCATTTATAAATGTTGGACGTAGATTAAAACGCCATTTTTCTGGCAGATTGTCTGTGGCCAGTTGAGAAACTGGGAAAATTATCGACGTCCCCAATGTCATACTACTCTACCTTAATTCTGGCAAGAAACGCCAAAATTATGGTATTTGTTTTAATAGACTTGATGCTGTTCCCTTGTAATTGCAAATTAACTTCATTAAATATACTAAATGTGTTTGTTAAGTAGGTAAAATCTGGTTTCCATTTGATTTAATTTTCTTTTAAAATTAAAGTCACGATCTGGTTTAAAAAGAGCTACTATCGTAGAGCCCCATTTACACCTCATAGACCTCCAAATGATTTTTTCTCTGACGTGGGCCCCTTACAGGCCGTCATAGACCCCTGGGGTCTATAGAGACCACTTTGGGAATCATGGTGTAGAGTCATCGTAAATTCCTTCCTTCCTCAATGGCTCGACAGCCCAGGGTGGACCTTGACCTTCTCAAGAAGCCTTCTTCCTGCTAGTGTTCTCCAATTCTTAGTTCTCAAAACTAGGAGCTCTTTTTCTAGGCCATCAATCCATCTAAGATTTGGCCTGCCCTTTCTTCGTGTGCCAATTGGTTGAGACTTTTCAGTGGTGCGGTCTTCCTTCATTCTGACAACGTGACCTGCCTATTCAATTGTCATCGTAGGTTATCATTAATTAATTAATTCCCAAATGTTCAGTTTTGGGTGAAGACCCATAAAAAATCACAGTAAAGTGATCTAAATATTTTTATTATAAATTAGGAAAATATACCAAGCAAGTTGTAACTACAGCAAAAAAAATCTAACCGATTTCTAGGCTCAAATTATTAACATCAATGATTAACAAGCAAAACCACAATATCTTAAACGCGAAGTTAAAATTCGATTACCCATCATATCTCCCATTATTTAGTGAGAAAGTATATATCGATAAAGCGAAAGATGCAACACATTTTAATTCTCACCAATGTACATAAATTTTGGAAAATGAAAATGAACTCACTGAGAAAAATTAGGATCAATCAAACAAAATAAAGTCATAAAAACTGCGTTATAAAAACAAAAGCTAACCTCATAACTGAAGTATTATTTATGTACGTATTTATGTCCCATACCCAACTCTGTGCACGAACTTTTTTTACACGATTCGGATTTAACAAGAATTATAAACGATCATTCTTTTTTTACATGACTTATTTTGATTTTACACAATCCACCCAAATTCTACGAAGAAAATTTTGTTTTATTTTTATAGATGCGAAATTGGAGACGAATGCAATGCGATTTCTGTTTATGAAAATTCTTCGAATTTTATAACCTCAATGTAGAGTTTTGTTTACTTTGCTGCATTTTGAGTTTGGAGTACAAAGTAAAAGTATACCTTTTTGATGCTTATAAAATTTAATAAAAATTAAAATAAAATTCGAGAATAATATATTGCTGAAAGAAACATCCTACAACAAGTGTTTAAATGTAGCTGAAACGTTTCAGACACTTCAAAACAAGTTTAAGAAAAAACTGCTTAAACCAGTGATCTTCAAACTGTGTTTCACACAACCCTTGAGTTCCACGAAACAAACCCAAGTGTTCCACGAGTCACAATAAAAAAATCGAAAAGGAACTTATAAATGAGTATGCAAAATTGATTCACCTTATCTAAAATGTTTGCATACTCGCACGAATTTAAAGTTCATCCCTGTCATTAAGAAAGTGAAAAGTTTATCCACACACAATAACTTTATTTTGCCATTTTTTTAAAACTTTTATTATATTATAATAAAACAATACTAAAACGTTTTATCTTTATATATATATATATATATATATATTGAAAAAAATATTGATGTATAAAATATTGCTTACAATCCTGAGTTCCACGAGATAATTTTATACTCGATAGTACAATGTTTTGCAAAACCAATAAGTTTTCTGATGGAAAATACACCTCTTTATATTTGTGGAAAAACACCTACAACATATCAACAGATTCGATGTTAAAAATCTAAATTTAAGCAAGAACAGATCCTACATTTGTTGCAAATTCTCTCGCATGCAAAATTCACAGTATTTCTCACACAGCCGTAAATATTTTAATGCCATTCAGAACTATGTGTATAAGTGAAAAATATTTCTCAACGTGAGTGGCTACAAAAACAAAGTATAGAAACAAATGAAACTCAGAATATGTAATGCGATTGCAGTTAATTCTCAATAGACCTATAATTCAACAGTTTGTGCGAAAAAATGCAAGCACATATCCCAGTTACAAAACATAATGCATGGATAAGTGACACTTGGATCACAGATTAATATTATTAATGTGTAAATTATATTAAAAGTAGTTTAAAATTTTTTAATAATAAATGCAATACTTTTTTAATTGCCTTTAAATTGATCTACTGCTTACACTACTTTAAATATTATTTTAAGACATATTCTTCTAAATGTGCTCGTGGAATAGGGCTCCACGAAAATATTTTCTAATTCTAGGGGTTCCTTGAGTTGAAATTAAAAAAAGTTTGAAGACCACTGGTTTAAACGAAAGGTTTCCCCCAACACGCGTGCGTGAAGAACGATGAGAACGAACAAGCAAACGATTAAAGCCTTATTTTGCCTTTATTCGATTTTAAATCCACTGAAACATCGTCACCACAGGAGGTTAATCCTAATTTTGTTCCAAAAGATTACAGATATATTTTCACCTATGGAACAAGAAGACGATGACCACAAATCATTTCTAGTAATAGCAATAACATTGCAATCAGATTTATTATATGAAAGAGGGACAGTGAAAAGAAAATTTTTTTATGCTTAGCTCATATTATTTTGCCTAACTTTTAAGTTCATTAATTAGTGACACATTTTTTTTAACTATCTTTATGAAGTAAATCGTTTAAGATCTTAAAACGAAAACTCATGGTTTATTATATTATTTTTGCTGATTTCCTTGGGCTGGAACCAATCTATTGTTTTTCGTTGGTGCAATATATTTTTTACTGAACATTTTTTTTCTGAACGTATTTTTCAGGCACGTATTTGTTCCTGTAAAAACAGAATTAGGTGTAAATTATATGTTCTTAGCAGCCGGATGGGTGGCGTAGTCGGTTAAGCGATGGCTTTGTACGCCTAAGGATGTGGGTTTGACCCCGGCCCAAGTCGGTGGGTTTCCCTGATGCAAAAAATCGACATCGTCCACGTCGTAGGATTATGCGACATGTAAAAAACCCTTAGAGTGGCTTTTTGGCTTGGGTACTCCTGGCAAGATTGAAATCCCGAGAACAATTTCACATCGTCAGAATTCAGGTGCCTCCCTTTGAAGAAGAAAAACTGAGTGTCAAAACTACATTTTTGCAAAAGGTATCCACCTATATAGTACCACATTAAAAGGTGATATCAGCTTCCGGGGAGTGTACTAGGTCTGCAATGGTAATTACCAATCCGCAACCTCATTTGTTAAAAGAAAAGAGATATATTCTTAGCATATTTAATTCCTTCTCTATAATTGTTATTAATATAACATATTGTATTGTGTTCCACAAGAAAGTAATGAATACTACTTAATGAGTTCTACTTAATTTATTAATAATAAAAGATAAATATTTAAGTGAGTGAGAGAGAATTATATTAACTCTGCACTATAGATCAAAACGAGGGCATTGGTGACAGATCTCATAATTTTGAGCTCCGTTCGAGTAAAGAGGACGACGCCCCTGAGCTGGCTCCTCCGTATCCTAACTACCACACCAAACCAACGAGAAGACATTGAGCCTCGACAGATTTAACATACATCAATCCTCTATACACGAAGAGTCTTCAATAGCGCTAGACTCGAACTCGTGACACGCCATCCACGAGCTCGTGACCATAACACTAGGCTACCGCAGCCACCCAAATTAAAATGAATATAAAATAAGAATTAAGCATCATTAGCTAATTTGAGTGTGTTTGCGATTACTCTTTTAATTATTATTTAAATTCAAACTATTCAAAATTATTTTCTGTGTTAAATCAATATCTTTATGAGAAATTTTCTATTTATTTTAAAGTTTTACAGTCAAATGTTAATATGTTTAAAATTTAATATATTTTCTCAAATTTCGGCTTAAATTCTCAATATTCCATGCTTACATGTTGCCTACAGTGGACCACAAAAGTGTTCGTACACTTGCGATTTCCAATAAAATTTAATGTTTTCGACTGGTAAAAATTAATATATCGAGAATTGAAATTTTATTATGATACCTTCTACTTATTCTTAATAGAATGATATAATTAATTTTTAAAAAATAGTATAACTATTATTTTTAAAAATTAATAATCAAAAAGCTACTAAAAAATTACGCCACAAAAGTCTTCGTACTCTTAACAAAAATCTCAACATAACCTTAAATATTGTATTTCTTTATTAATTTTGTACTTAGTAGGATATCTTTTAGTGTCCACAATAACTTTTAAACGTCTTGGTACAGATTTAATCAGTTTTTTGTAAACTCTGCATCGATTTTCCTCCATGGTTCAGCATAGAAATGGAGAAATTCTTGTTCCACATAAATTCATGGGATGAGATTCCTCATTTTATCATTTACAAGCTATTATGCCCCCATCGGAACCAAAAATGTTGAATTTTCTGTCATTCCAATCAATTTGCTGTCAATTTTGAATTTTTTGAAACTTAATTTCAAGAATCTAGTTGGATCAATGAACCATGGAACTGGAAGTGTTTCTGCGTAGGGGTGTAAATAGGCTTCAGAATTAGGTAATTTGGTATTTTTTTATGGTATTATGAAGCATGAGCTCTATTTAAATATTCTAAAGATAATTTTTAAATTATCCGGCCTAAATTTGGATATTGGAGACGACTTCATTTTTTAACAGTATAATGACGCCAAGCGCACTGCTCTCAATGTACGACACTGGTGCCTCTATAACTGTCCCCAAAATCTGAAAACGCCTCCTCAATCAATTTATTTAGCCCATTATAGAGCATATTTAGAGAAAGTTTGATTTTAAAAAAAGAAAACATGACATATAAATACATAATGAGAAGTAAAAACAATGATCACAGAAGCATCGATGGAGGAAAATCGATGCAGAATTTACAAAAAATTGATTAAATCTGTACTAAGATGTTTAAAAGTTGTTGTGGACACTAAAAGATATCCTACTAAGTACCAAATTAAGAAAGAAATACAATATTTAAGGCTATGTTGAGATTTTTGTTAAGTGTACGAAGACTTTTGTGGCGTAATTTTTTAGTAGCTTTTTGATTATTAATTTTTAAAAATAACAGTTATACTATTTTCAAAAAATTAATTATGTCATTCCATTAAGAATAAGTTGCAGGCATCATACAAAAATTATAATTCCGATTTATTAATTTTTATTAGTCGAAAACCTTAAACTTTATTGGAAATTGCAAGTGTACAAACACTTTTGTGGTCCACTGTATATATTTGAATTAATGGTGTCCGTCACTGGGACCGATTTATAAGTGACGGCTTCTCTATTTGATTTCGAAATCACCCAATTCCGAGCAAAAGTTGAAAATACCGTCTGTATCACTTCCGTCAATAGATAGTCAAGCGTTGACGCGTTGAAGTCTGAAATTATACGACACGTATGTCTACGCAAATAGAAACTTAGTGTCTCGGTCTGCATTTACCGAGAAGATGAGAAAAAGGTTACGAAAAGTGTCTGTAAAGGCGGATAGAGACACCTTCAGGGGATTAAAAATGTCCCCGAAAATATGCATTACCCAACATTTACCCAACACTGAGACCTTGAACACTTATTACGTAAGCATGGGATCCCTATAAACACTTTCGTTCGCTAAATGACATCGTTTAATAACGCCCGGAACTCCAGTGAGACGTGTCAAGCTCCAGTATTTGTCCTAACGAGAGAATATTCCACGGATATTGCAAACGATAACAGAAAAGTTAGTTTTGAAACTTTCCAGAGTCAATATTTGGCAGCCAGCTGCCTTTCTACCTCCAGCGAAATAAAGTAGATTTCAGAGGCGAGACAATATTTAGATCTAAGTTGTGTGTGGGCCAATCTTTATTTACTCAGCCGAAAACGAATGCATAATTGGTATTTTTCTTAATTTCAGAATATTTTGAAAGGTTGTGAGAGTCGCGATGGGGAAGTTAATTAATTTAAAATTGTTCCTGCAAATTCGAATTTTACGGTTAACTTTTAATTATTGCGCACTTAAAGTTCGATTTGATGGGTAAAAATAAACATGAGTACAGTTAATATACTTTTAAATTGTAATCTTTTTTTTCGCGATATAACTCTTAATATATTTTCAAGTAGGTAGAGTTAATAAATTCTGTCAATTTTTAACCTAAAATTATTTCAATCAGCAATTTTTTTTCACACTTTTGTATTATTTCAGTGATTTTTTTGATAATTTGTTTCTTAAGATGTAAATTTATTTTTATTTCAGCATTTGTTTCGAAAAAGTGTTGATAGTGTAAATAAATTATCTGCACTTTTAGAACATAATTAAATAAGTTGGATATCTTAATTTAAATAAATATACATAAATTCAAAGAGCAGTATCAAATTTAAATATATATTTAAAATATGAGGAAATATGTGATAATTTTGAGCCCCTATTTACAAAATGAACTACTTTTTATAAGTGTTACTTTCTCATTAATTCGGGGGGAAAAATTAGAATCCACAAAGGACTTGATTATCCGGTAACGAATTATGAAATTTACGAATTTCCAGCTTTTAAAACAGAATTTTTTCATTAGTTCAAAAACTAAAAGGTATTTCAAGCCTCCCACTCAGTCAAGAAACTTAAATATGCCTTAGAAAATAATGAAAAATTAATGAGAGTTTAATTTTAACTTTGAGATCAATTGTTAAAATTTTTCATCAAAATATCGGATATTTTAAAGTTATTCTACTTGTATTTTGCCTTAATTAAGTTTTCAGTTGCTTAATACGAAAAATATAAAAACCAAATTTTTATATTAAACTTATTTATTTATTGTAACTTCTGTTATTATGACAGATTAAAAAAAAGTGAAAAACATACAGAAAACTGGCGCGAAGAACTTTAATTATTTATATGTACTAATAAAGTAAAGTTGATGTATAAACTCACTAAAAATATGACCTTTTAACTTTTTATTGAAAATCATAATAATTTTGTGGGACGTCTGCGAGAAGGAAAAAGGAACTTTTTTTTACACCAAATTTAAATAGTTCCCACTTACTTAAATTAAAAGCAACGGAAGTAAAATTTTTACGTTGAATTATCTGTTCATTTATGCATCTGTTAATGTTTAAAAACTCCATTTTAAATTACAAATAAATCTGTATGAGCAATAAGCAATCAACAAATATTTTTTTTATTTTCGTGGCATGTTCTTACCTTTAGGTACACTTTGCATAAAATCCACTGCATATATAGCTATAAAATTTTACAGTTTTTGCAAACATAACAATCCATAAAATGAATGAAATGAAATTTTAAAAAATAAATTTATAAAAATTTTAAATTTTTTTTAATTCAATTATTTAAATTTCCTTTAAATTTTAAGCAGAAATTGTGCCACATCTAAAATTTGTGAATGTTTATTTGAAAAAGAATTCATTCACTTTGTTGAAAATTTGTGTATCTTATAATATGCAAAATATGAACAATATAGGTAAAGTAGATTTTGAGAAAAGTGTACAGGAATCACCAAAAAATGCATCTTGAGAAAATCGCAAATCAAGATATTTTCATCTATGATTTGAAAACAAATTTTTTTAATGTAATATAAAGTCATACCATAATAAATTGGGTTATTTTGCATCATTTCACAGTTTTTAAATTGTAAGTTTAAAATTCTAGAATGTTTAGAAGTCTTTTTAATTACTCTTTCTTTACTTCATTAACACGTGTTTTCAACGATTCACACCTTTTCTTCCGTTTAAAATACCAAAAATTTATGTCTATAAGTTTTAGTACTTTTACTTCACTTTGAACATCATCATTACAGGATATTACAGAATTACTTACACATATCTTTATTGTTATTAAAATACTCAAAGAAAATGTATTTGATTAATTTAAAAAGTTAATTTGATGTCCAATTTAAAAATGGAACTCTGTTTTTAAAAATTATAACAAAAGAATCTCTATTTTTACTCAAACATATGAATATTTATTTTAAAGCAAAACCAACAGTTACAAACATATAGAGTTATTCATGAGTATTCAAATGTTAACAATAAGCAGTTAGGAAAAACGAAATGTCGTACTTACAAGCTGTACACTTAATTTAGAATATTCCTGAAAATCCACTTTGTACTAAATCCCCTTGATTTATTATTTTAAGAACTACACTGAATATTTATAAAAGCAAAACTAAACATAATTAACATTTCAAAAATCAAAAAGTTTTTTTAAAATTTTGTAACTAATTATTTAAATTTTCCGTAATTTTTACAGAAAAAATGTAGAATTTTTCTAAATAAATTTGAACATATAATGCAGAAAAAATACATTCTTTCAGTAGAAAAATTGTTTTTTTACAATACATATTATATACAAAACGGATTTTGAAGAAAGTGTACATGAATCATAGTTACATCGCATTTGCTTACAATTTTAAAATTCAATTTTCTAGCATTCTATTTATCGAATTTTTATAAATAAGAGGCATCTATGGATGTATAAAAGTGCTCTCTATTTTTTAAAAGTAAAATAAAAAAATGCAAAATTTTAAGCATTTTCACGTCCCAGTTATCTTACAGATTTTTACACATTTTTAAGTTCTTTGAGTTGTTATGTATTAAGAATAAAAACACACTTTTTTGAATTAATAAAATATTCATTTTTTTGAGATTATATATGTAATTATATAATCAATTGACCTTTAACGCTATCTACAGGTCTTATTAAACTACCGAAGAAATGAATGAGATCAATAACAATCTAAGCAACATTTTTCATTTTTATTTTCTTAATTACCAGAGCCTTTGTACAAATCTACCACCGTAACACTTTTGATTTTACCGAGGAAAAATAAAGAAAGAAAAACTAACCAGATGCAATTATTAAAATAATTAGAAATTGCATACATTATATATATAAGAGACTAATTAATATTCAAATTTTGTACATCCATTATAATTCAAATAAACAATAAACACAAACAAAAAGATTTTTCTTTTACTTTCAGCTCGCAAAATCATTTTCTCCGTTGTAACAAAATGCCACTTAAAAAGACATTTTTCTCTTCGTGAGCGGAGGATGCAAATATGCATATTTCGGAAAGAATGACATCCAGTAAAATAAGAAACTAGAACAAGATATTTAAGGTATCCGACTACGTTCGGAAAAACGATTTAAAAAACGCGTATAAAAGGATAATTTTCATCGTATTTAGTGTTATTTGGATTAGAATATATGGATAAAAAATTTTGAAGAATATTATTAGAATAAAAAATTATTTAAACGCAATATTTTGGCAAAAATTGAACTTAGAAATACCTATTTTCAAAACATTCTCCTTTGATGTGAAAAATGCTTCTATAATAATAATATTTTGTTTATATAAAGCAAAGATTTCTCTAGAGGGTTTAAACTATAACTTTTAAAAAATTCACATTATTTTCAGAGTTACTACCAATTAAAATAATTATCGGTGTTTTTTTTTCTTAAAAATTTTTAACTCTGTTGTATTAAAATATGGATAAATCCACTTCTGAGCTATATATTTCAGAAACCCTAGTTCAGACTCTGCATAGAGATCTCAGCTACATATAGGCAAAATATTATTTTTACAGAAACATTTTCCATAAAAGGAGAATGTTTTGAAAATAGGTCATTCTATGTTCATTTTTTGCCAAAATATTGCGTTTAAATAATTTTTTACTGTAATAATATTCTTAGAACAGTTTTATACATGTATTCTTATCTAAGCGACACTAAATATCATAAAAATTATCCATTTATACCCTTTTGCAAAACAGCAGTTCCGAAAGTAGTCGGATACCTTAACGTGAATCAAGAGACTCCTCCGTCTTCAAGATCCCCCCCCCCTCACTAAAACTCACGACTTGAAATACTGATACTAATTTTTAAAAAAATTTTATGTGCAATAAAAAAAATTAATAATTAAGATTTTATTCTCTAGAGATAATCCATTAGGAAACAGACTTATAGTAGAATTTTGCTCAGAGGGCAACTTTGTGGTGCTATTATTTTCTACAAGAGTCTTCTCGGTGGTTGAGAGTAGGGCTTGCGATCCCGTGTTATATTTTCAATCCCGGGATTTCGGGATTGCATTATCCAAATCCCGGAATTGGTCCCGGGATTAGGATTGGAGTAATTATTAAAAATACTTGCACATTAGCATAGTTGAAATTGCATGATAAAACTGAAAATATAATTAAAAATTGGTTTAATATTAATTTTATTGAAACAAATTTTAAAAAAATTTAATTCAATATAAAAAAAACAAATAAAAATAGTATGTACTGAAATTAAAAAAAAAAACATTTCTTCATTTCTTGTGTTTTTGTAAAAAAGCTTTTAAAAAACACAGCTCTTCCAGCGTTTCATCGTTCAAAAGGCTTCTTATTTTTGTTACAAATTGTCCTGCCGAAGAAAATGCTCGTTCGGATTCTATACTAGTAGTTGTTATGGTCATTAATTAGGAGTATGTTCTTTTGAGGTAGTCACCATGTCTCCCTCCATTTTCAAAAAAGAGACATTTCTTTTTGAATTTTTAATGACAGTGTCTCAAATCTAATAGACTGCATTGGTGCGTATACCTCTTTGAAAGCTTTATCTAATTCTACTGCTACACTTAATGGTTTTTGTGTATATATTGATCCATTTATTGAATCAGAATGTGAATCAATTTCAGGTGTTACCTTATTTGAAATAGAAGATACAGTGGCATGAGCTGTTAATAATGCAATGGGATTTGAAATGTCTCAAGTCGTTCAAGCAGGTCTGCTATTAATTAACGGCATTAAATTAAAGAAGGAACTGTGATAAAATCTATTCTTGAGGTTGCTTATATTATTGTGTAAGAATTGCAACGCGCCTATTAGATCTGGGCGACGTTCTCCCATACGAGAAATGAGAGTTGCATATATTTTTTTTATTTATAGCACTTATAATTACACAAAAAAATTCTGCATACATATTTCATAAACAAAATATAAATTTTCTAAGAATTAAATTCTTAGAAAATTTTGATAAGAAAAAAGTTTTAAAATATAATTCAGACAAAAATTAAGTCCACGGATTATTTATTTTATTCCCGGAATTTAAGGATTGGGAAAAACACTGGGATCCCGGAATTTCGGGATCCCGGGGCAGCATACCCTAGTTGAGAGGTAGCGTACCCTCTTCGTAATCCCGGAATTGCGGGTTCAATCCCGGTTTGGAGTCGATAGATTTTCCGGATGCAAAAATCGTTGGCACGCACGTCATATGATTATGTGGCATGTAAAAGATTTCTTGAGTATCAATTTGGGGATCTGGTACTCTCGTCAAAATTAAATTACGGCAATACATATTTAGCATTTGACGAGAGCTTGAATTAAAATTAATTCAAGCGTCGAAATTTGGTAACAAAATCCACCACTAGATGGTGCCACCATGAAATGACTTTCACGTGTGGGGACTTACTGTTGCTGTAAAAACTAAGCTGCCAATATGCAGCCCATTCGGGAGGAAAATTTTCTACAAAAGTTAATAAAATTTCTTTAAAATTTATTCGAATATTTTTTTTTAAAAGTTGTTTGAAGAAAAATAATTAAAAATAAATTAACAATTTCTTGTTTTAAATATGCACTCCAGCTTTCTTTTCACTTAAGAAAAATTAATTGTTATGCAACAAATCAATTTCCGTATGCTTAAGGTATCCGACTAAGTTCGGAACCGTGAATTTAAAAAAGTGCAGAAATGGATAATTTTCATGATATTTAGTGTTATTTGGATTAGAATACATGTATACAATTGTTTTAAGGACATTTTGACAAAAAAATTATTTTAATACAATATTTCGGCAAAAAAATAACTTAGAATAACCTTTTTTAAAAATGTTCTCCTTTTGTGAAAAATGCTTCTATTACAATAATATTTTGCCTGTATATAGCTCAGATCTCTGTACAGAGGCTCAACTATGACTTTTGAAAAATTCACATTATTTTCAGAGATACAACCCATTGAAATAATGATCGGCGTTTTTTTCTTAAAATTTCTTCCCTCTGTTGTCGTAAAACATGGATAAACCCACTTCTAAGTTATGTATTCAAAAATTCTAGTTGATCCTCTGTAGAGAGGTCTGAGCTACATACAGGAAAAATGTTATTATAATATAAGCATTTTTCACAAAAGGAGAGTATTTTGAAAACTGGTCATTCTATGTTCATTTTTTGTCAAAATATTGTACTTAAGTAATTTTTTATAATAATACTCTTCTTTAAACAATTTTATACACGTAGTCTAATCTAAGTGACACTCAATATCATAAATATTATCCATTTATACGCTTTTGCAAAATCAAGGTTCCGAACGTAGTCGGATACCTTAAAGAAAGGTTGATATTAATTCACAAGTCTATAAATAAAATGTTATAGTATATTTTCCTCTGGTTGGGAATCTCAAATTACTCAGAGTTTTTTTTTTTTTTTTCATTCTGTTACAACGTTGTTTGTGTTTTCTTTTTGTCATCCGCTCCACGCAGCTTGTAACTTCCTTAAGTTGAAAACCTGTAAATTAACAACATCGGTATTTAGTTAAGACACTCTACCAATATTTTATTGCAGTAATTTTTCAAATCCAAAAAACAATTTCCTATTTAATAAAAGTACTGAAGATAAGTTATGAAGATACAAATGAGTAAATGAGAAACAAGCAGCAAAAATTGTTAAAAATCATGATCCCTCAATATAACTTAATGCATTATACCAGTGGTCTTCAAACCTTTTCAACGCACGGAACCCCTAGAAGGAAAGTGCTTTTGTGGAACCCCATTCCATACACATACTCAGCAGAATATATCTCAAAGTAATCAACTCTAATATAATAAACTAAACAAATAACAATAATCCTAAAGTAGATCAACATGTTCTAGATATTTTATGTAAAGGCAATTAAAAAAGTATTGCGTTTATTATTAAAAAAATTCTAATCTATTTTTTTAATATAATTTACTCATCAATAATATTAATTTGCGACCCAAGTGTCACCTACTCATACCATATATTTCGTAACTGGGACATGTGCTTGCAATTTTTCATATAAATTGTCGGTCAGTCGCATTATATATTTCGAGTTTAAATTGTTTTTATACTTTGTTTTTGTAGCCACTCACGTTAAGAAATATATTTCTCTTACACACAATGTTCTGAATGGCACTTATATATTTATAGCTGTGTGAGAACTACTGCGCATTTTGCATGAATTTCCAACCTAAAATTTAGGATCTGTTCCTGCTTAAATTTAGATTTTAACGTCGAATCTGTTGGTATGTAGTTCCTCTCCTTCATTATAGGTATTTTTTTCCACAAATGCAGAGATAGATACATTTTCCAATAGAAAAAAAACCCATTTAGTTTTGAAATACATTGTGCTAACTAACGAACATAAGAACGGTAGAATATTCACAACCTACCGTAAAATCCTTCGTATAACGCGCACCTATACTTTCAAGTTGTATTTTTTAATTTTTAGGTATATTCGCCGTATAACGCGCTCTCCCTTTTTTACGAAAAAACTTGAAATGTGTGTGTGTGTGCAATTTTCTTATGTTTTGAAGTCATTATTTACCGGATGAATCATTCTAGACTCTTTTTAAAAAATAATATACTTCTAGAATTATTCAACCCTCAAGCTCAAGAAGGGAGGGGGAGGGAGACCGAATCAGTGCCATGGCTGGATTTTTCCCACGCTTTTCTATAAACATTGATTCCTTATTCCCCTTTCATGTAATGTGCGAGGCGGACGATTAATTTTAAAATAAATTAGAACAAGCCTGAGACTTATTACGCTCGCTGTCTGTAGTATATTCAATACTATGAATAATATTGAATACGCTTCAAACAGCGAGCAGTAAAGATGGGACCTGGTAAACGAAGCAAAACACAGTGCCGGTTTCAAGATCTAAGTGATTCAATTTGCAAAAGAAAATGGAAATCGTGCTGAAGCAAGGATGTTGATATTGTGGCGAAAACTCTATAAGGGAGTGGAAAAAAATGAAATGACAATAATTAACATGTCAAAGAAGAAATGTGCTTTACGTAAATGAGTAACGAAATGGCCTATTCTAGAAGAAAGTGTTGTGAACTGGGTCCTAGAAAATCGCCTGAATGGATTAATTGTAACAAGAAACAGTGTACGTTTATTCGCCTTAAAATGGTCAAAACGAATGCCTTTTCATGTTATCCAACAATGAAAGTTCGTAAGGTATGTTATTTCTTTTAAATAAACAGTATTTCGATACATAAGTCTACATTTTTTTTTTAATACTCATTTTTTTAAAGCTCTCATTTTTATACTCTCTAAATTTCGATCTTATTTTTCGTGTTAGAAGTGCGCGTTATACGCCGGATTTTAATGGTAGTTGGAAATATATATAAAGATAAAACCCCCTTCTAATATTCTTTTATTATATTATAATAAAAGTTTAGAAAGTGTTGCAAAATATAAAATTATTATATATAAATAAAATTTTCCGTTTTAATTAATAGGATGAGCTTTAGATACTAGTAACTATGCAAATTTCATAGAGAACGTTAATCCATTTTGCATATGTATTTATAGGTTTCTTTTCGATTTTTTTGTTGTGACTCTTGCAACCCCTGGGTATTCCTTCTGGAACCCCAGGGTTCTGTGGAACGCAGTTTGAAGACCACTGCATAATACGAAGATTCTTAATTGTTACTTAAATTAAATGAAGACTTTAAAAGTCAAAGTGTTGTGGTTAAGCAAATAATCTTCATATTGCTTCAATCGAAAAAATAAAATTTCAAAGGGGATGGAATACAACTTCTAAATAAAACAAATAAGAAGGTAAGTCAAAAATAATATATTTTGGCACGTCTGAGTGCAGCTGTGTCTAATACTATTTTTTTTCAATGATGTGAATAGGACGCAGAATTGATGGTCTTTTAATGATGAAAAAAGTCACAAAAAGAAATCTCAGCTTACACAGTAAACTAATTTATAAATAATATATTTTCATTTGCTTACTGGAATACTTAAAAGAAAATTTTGCCGGAAATATTTTTAATATTTTCGGAAATAATTTAACTCGTCTCAACCCCCTTCTCACGTCAACTGAAAACTCATGGCTTTCTAAATAGTTTAGATCTAAGGACAAAAAGAATTAAGCTTTTAAGTATTACAAAATGTACGAGAGATACTAACGGTTTTTGTTTAGATGTAAGGTGGATTACATAATGGATTATATATTTCTCAGTAAAAGCATTCAAGCAGCGAAACACAGCAAAATTTACTATAAGAATTTAAAAGATACAGTAAAAAACGTTTAACACGAAACTGAAGGGACTGAAATATCTTTTCGTGTTAAAGTATATTACAAAAAAAAAATCATAAATCAACACATTTAAGTTTATTAGAATTTATTTTATTTACATAGATATGTACATATGCCGAAATTTAATAAAAACCAATGAAACAAAAACATTTAAAAAAAAAGAAATTAATACAAAATTTTCAAATTTTTTGAAAAACAAAACATTTATTGAGTTCTTGGTAAATGATCTGATATTTTTCTTTGCATTGTTTTTTTAGCATGAAATTGTCGACAAATAGTTCGATATCGTCCATTTTGTTATTCATTTCAACACTGGAATGTGCGTCTAAATATAAATGTGCTTACTTTTCATGACGTTCCTCATTTCGGATGATGTGGGAACGGAGCTGCATTATTCATTTTATTTTCGTCGTTGGAATCTGCATTAATGATATTTTTCGAGCTTTGAACAAGCTCCAGAATGTCTTTTTGTCTGTCAAAATTGGGGCTGTACATACATTTTATCATCATCATTTGCAAAGAATTATTCCAATAACACAATAGGATAGTCCACACAACCCGGCTGGTGTTTTTCGTATTTTGTTCATTCTCAGAAAGGAAATTTTTTCATGTTGAGCGATTTTCGTTTCGTGATAACAGAAAAAATGCATGAAATACATAGAAGTTTATCGGAACCGTTGTATAATTTTGTGTTAACTGACTTTTCGTCTTAAGTGTTGTTGTTACTAATGCCACCTCTGATCGGCAAAGGCCAGATCAAAGCCCACGAAATTCATCATGGCAAAGGACTAAGTGACGCCTGTCGTAAGCCGTAGCTTTGAGCACCATGCAGGTGACAGAACGATTTAGCTAGGTTTCACCCCAATTTTGAGGGCTAACACCCTGGTGTTGGTCAGGGGCCTCCCACCTCTCGTCCCCTTCCACCAACCACACGAGAGGACTTGCGGCTCGAAGGCTATTTAAAATACCCCCATGCCGCGCAGGCACTATATATTTGCAAATATCCATGTCTTCTCCAGGATTCGAACCCAGTCCCAAAGCCACAGCAGTCAGCGTCACTAACCACTATACCGGATGGGCGACTCGTCTTTAGTGTTTTCCCGTTAAACGTACTTCACTGTATATATTTATTCATTTAATATTAGAACAAAAATATGTTAATTATCTACTAGAAGATAAAAAAAAAGAATATTAAAAATTTAAGTACAGAAGTTAAAAGAAATCTTTGATAAACAATTTTTCCTCACAGATTTCTACATTCAATGAAATTTAAAACTGGAGAAAAAAAAAATTAACGTGGAAATAATTTATTTTTTTAACGCAATAATTTCTTATTTATTGTATCTAAAAAGGAAAAATCAACACTTCATATTTTTCACTAATACATTATCGTTAGGGTTACGTAGTTAGTCATTAGACAAATTTAAAAAAATAAGAATTAAATATAAGAGTTAATATTAAAATATTAAATTTACTAACAAATGTTTTGTAGATGTTAATTAACAGGAATGACGCTGTTGAATTTTAAAAATTTCTTTTTTGAAATGAAGTCAAAAATAAATTAATTAATTGTAGATTCCTCTTTTTTTTTTTAAAAAAAAAAAATTAATCACACAATTAGGGAATCAGTGGTTTTTTAAGTAGGTTGAAAACCACGAATTTATTAATTAAAGCATGTAGTGTTAAAAACATGCAAAAGATTATGTTTAGAATTATTATAAATCGTATAAAAAATGAAAATTTTTAAGCCATTAACATTCCATTTTCTCCTGGCTCACAGCCAAAACTTGACCAAGCATTCCACATCGATAGCCATCATTTTAAGTAATTATTCAGTAGAAACAATGAAGATATAGAACTTAGCTCATTTTTTTTTATTTAGGATTGTAGGATTCTAAATTTCATTCATAAGATTTCGAAAGAATATTAGATGTTTTTTTTTTTTGTATTAATCTAAAATCAGATCATTCTTTAATTCTGCCACTAAAAATTTATCAGTTTATATTGTAAATAGCTTGCTTGTTTCATTGAAGAATAAAAGTCTGGTTTTTAAAAATTAAAACACTGTAGACGCTCTTATCATAGTAATTATAACTGACTCTCCCAAGCATCAGAAGCGATTTCGTTATAGAACGTTTGGTTCTATAAATTACTTTAAAAAATTCGAAGAACACTTTTTATTCCATTAGGCTTAGCTGCGCTAACATCAAAACATTGCAGCTAGTCTAATGCCAAAAAACGGACTGTTGCCATTCTGGTAAACTGAAGAAAGTTACAAAGAAATTGCTTCCAGATTTACAAGTATAAATATATAAATACAGTTAGTTTACATAAAATACAAAATATATTAAATTACAAATGCCTAAACATAAAATTATGAAATTCATCTTAAAAACTAATTATTTTTCAAATCATAACGTTCTATAATTTTGTTGAATTTCTATTTGTTTATTAATTACTTTTCAAAATATAATGTTCGATAATTTTATTACATTTTTGTTTACTAACTCACGTAGCAAGTGCAGCCATTAGTTGGCAACGAGTTCAACAGTTGTTTTCCCAACAGTCTGGGTTTTAAAAATGAAAACACTGTAGATGCTCTTAACATAATAACTATAACTGACTCTCTCAAGCAGCAGAAGCGACCTCTATTGACCACCAAACTTCAGTAAAGGCCAGGTGAAGAAACAATGTGGTCTCTATGAAAAATTAGAGCTACATTAACGTGTGTGTGTCGCACTACACAATTACACGAGGATTATCGGTGATGGACCTCGTATTTTTGAACCTTGGTCAAGTGATGAGACAGATACCTGAGTTGGCACCTACTTCTCCTAACAACACCACCTCACCAACAGGAGGATATTGAGCCTCGACAGATTTAGGTCTTTATTAAAAACCATCCATTTTCTTTACCCGTTATTTTTGTTAATAATGTAAATTAATAAGTAATTGTCAATTTGTAAATTAAAAAGTAATTGTTTATTTCTAAGTTAGTAAGTAACTGTTACTTGGTATTTTTGTAAGTAATTGTTTATTTCTAAGTTAGTAAGTAACTGTTACTTGGTATT
>BMAV01003350.1:184081-212729 GCA_019973955.1 Trichonephila inaurata madagascariensis
AATTATTTACACTATTTTATACAAAATTCGTAACAATACACACACACACACACATATATATATATATTCATTTATATGTGTTTGCAAAATCTCGGTTCCGAACGTAGTCAGTAATTTATTTCCTGTTGGAAAGACTGATATTTTAAATATTCGAACTGGTAACCTTGTTTCTAGACTATAGGTCTGAATTATGTTTTCAGTGATAGAAAAGTCTTTCATAAAAACCTCTACGGACATTTCCTTGCAGTCACTCTTTCACTACTTTCCGAAGTTCATGATTGGCGATGGATTTCCTTTTAGAACGAATTTTGAGAAACCAGAAGCAAAATAAGCAGTAGGTGAAATGTCTAGGGACTCTGCAGAAGCAAATTGAAAAGATATATACGCAATATATCTTTTTATATAGCTGTTTCCATTATTCTCAAAGAATTCAGTGATAGTTTTTGAACTGTAGTGTTTTGTCTTGATTCAGTTTCACTCTGAAAGTTGCTTGGATAAAGAAATGGAATGTCTTCTATAAATAATGGACGAAATATATTTTCCTAATAGAGTATGGTGAACTGATAGTTCGTTCACATCGTTTTCCACTTCCCGTAATTTTTAATACCTCATTTTTAGAAAAACCAACGATAATAATAAAGCCTTTTCTGAAAACTTTACTTGCGTTCTTCGAAAAACGTTTAAACAACTCTTTTTCCAAATTTTTGAAAGTAACTACATTTTTTTTACTGTAGTTATTTAGATAAAAATTCATTCTTCATCAAAAGTAGCAATTTATTTCCATTGACTCCTGGTAAAGGGTTTTCATACAGGACTAAATGGGTTCTATATAGGAATAAATTAAAAGAGCAAAAAATGTCTGTCTATAAAATATCTTACGTTGAAAAAAAGGGAGTAAAGAGGTACAAAAAAGGATTTCGAAAGAAAACGTCTAACTAATGACGAAAACCCAAGAACGAGTTTTGCGAAAAAATGTACAAATTATACTGAGATGAATAAGGGGTCTCAGGGGTGTTAAATTTTTCTAGAGGTGTGAAAATATAAATAATTTTCAAACAGGTATAAGTCTTTTAAATTTAAATTAAATGATTCGAATCTTTTGCACATTATTTACAAAAGAATGAGGCTTCAGAACAGTATAAAATGTTTAAAATATAATAAAAATTTTAAAAATCATAAGCATATGAAAATTCTATAACAAATATTAAGTATTTTTTGCGTTGCGCACGCTATTTTTTAAAATAGTAGCCTCTGATGTATAAAACTTTATAGAATTACAGAATGCATAATACTCTTTAAACCCTACCTAATTTTATTATTATATACCTTTTGTGTTTCAAAATATTTGTAAAATATTGCAGTTTTTTAAATATTTTTCAAAAATGTGTATTTTTTTATTTATTAAAATATTTAAGTTATTCTATTTATATAAAAATAGCTACAGTGTAATAAGAATACATTTAACTTTATAAATCAACTTATAGCTAGTAATTAAAGCTACTATTTTAGAAAATAGCATGCGCGACGTAAAACCTAATAAATCATTTTTATAGAAAACTTTCTTATTTTCATATGCTTACAATTTTTAAAATTATGATTATATTTTAAATATTTTACATTTTTCTGAAGCCCCATTCCTTTATAAATAATATGTTAAAGATTCGAATTATTTAATTTAAATTTAAAAGAATTATACCTGTTTGAAAATTGTTTATATTTTCAGACCTCTAGAGAAATTTAACACCCCTGATACCCCTTTTAAGATTTATTTTTTCTGCTAACAATATGTTGAACAAGTAATATAAAAAAAAATTAAGTCAATTCCTACATAGGTCAACAAAGAAAAATTTTATTTTAGTTACTTTTTATTAAATAATTACAATTAATATAAATATGTATACACATATGACAGAATCACAATAATAAGTGGCAAAATAGAAAGCGATTTTCCTTCCTATATAGGGTGTTGGACTATTATTTTTGTTTGTTGCTATATTTACTCATTAATAAAATTGAATTATTCCAATAAAATAGTACCGTAAAAAAGAAATCCTATTCTCAGAAAGTTGGCTATTCCAGGTAGGATTCGAACCGACGACCTTTGGATTAGAAGTACAATGCGCTATCCATTGAGCTACAGGGACACAACGAACGATTTTCCTTTCCATATATGCTGTTGTACTATTATTTTTGTTTGTTACTATTTATTCATTAATTAAATAGAATTAATGAAGTAATATTTGAAAAAATTGTATTAACATCAAGTGTCATCCACTACAAGTTTAAAAAAATGTGTTTGAACTTGAATGGATGAATAGAAAGTATTTTATTAACGCTTGAAAATTTGAACAAGATACATGTATATATTAATATATAGTAAAATAAAATAAAAGTGAAGAAGTACTAGAACCTACAGTGCTAAAGCAGGAAGAAATTGGAATTCACCAGACACAACAAATGTAGATACAAAAAAGTCTTTGGACTAAACTGGAGACCTATTATGATTTCTAAAGCTGTCGCTGAATTAGGCTAGCGAATTAGGGTTAGAAATGCTTTATGGATCCAACCTTCCCCGTACAGCAGAAATGTTCGACATAATAGAAAAAAAAACCAAGTTGAAAATTTAAGCCTAATACAACACGTGGAAGAAAAACCTGATAATATATTAAAATGAAGTTAAGAAAAGAGAACAATAATGAATGTCTCAAGGAGAGGAATAATAAAAACAATTTTATACAGGGAAAAAAAACTTAAGTGTAAAATAATTACTGGAAATCGAAAATTTAACCTTCCATAATACGCTCCCAACGCGAAATGACATAAAAGATTGAAACGACTACACGAGAATTAATTATTTATTAATTATATATTAATATATATATTAATATATATATATATTAATATATAATTAATAAATAAATTTAAATATATATATATATATATATAATATAGGGAAAGTGTGAACTAATAGTAGGAATTGAAAAAAAAACAGAACTGCATAATACAGGTAAATTACAGTTTTACAGTTTGAGCTATGGGTATGAGCAGCTGTATAATTTGTACAATGCGGGTTAATCCACCGTTAGGCGGACAGTGGGTACACCCGTAGTTTTAAAAAATAAGAAAAATACATGCATAGATTAAACTATTTGACTTACTGGTTTTAAATGTAATTAACAAAATGTTAACACATTTTGTTAACATAACATGAAACATTATTTAAAATTGTAGTTGTTTTGTACAAAACGCATGCTCTGGATTGAAATCAAAGTAAAATATCCTTTAGGAAATTATAAAAGAAAAATAATTTTGAAAAGCTCTTCATCAAAACATAAAGGCAATTACTATTACAAGAAAGATCTTTATCAATATCAATTTATCTTTAAAGCATTCTTCGAACTCATGTACAGCAAAATGTGAGAACAAATTAAGAATTCATCCATACTTTGCTTGGAAAAATACAATCATTAAATAAACTCAGTTATATGTTATACACTTTATATAAAAAAAGAATTCAATTATGGTATCTCTCCAATAATTCATTACTTAGAATGAGCATTTATTGTAAACACGTTGCTTCACATATTCGCAGTGTTGAATAGACATCATTATAATAAAGAATAATAGTTTAATATTCTCTGTAATACTATATACCTAAATATTACTCAGATGATATCAGTTTCTCAATACATACTTTCGCTAATTCTCACAAGGAAGAGGGGGAAAGAGAGAATGGAAAAAGTGGAGTAGTTCCCGACTAATTGGTAAGCTTCTAATGGCTTGTGATCATTTTCCGTCCCTTGATTCTTGTTACAAGACTTGAAAGTACCAGTTTTCTAGTACGAATTTTATCATTAATATAGCTCCAGTTTCATCATTATATTATGACTCTTATTAATTCCAGTGAGGCATATGAAGTAGCAGGTTTCATTTTACACGCATGTGTTTTAATCTCACGTTCTGTATCTTATATCAACGTTTCTTAAACGTTCCATCGCTGTGGCCCTCCTCCTTTTATGTAATAGAGTGACATCGCGGACCCCCAAGATTTTGAACATCCCTCCCCGACTTAATATTCTTGATTAAAATACAAGCTCTAGTAGAGTTTCTTCATTGGGGACTGTTTAGTAATCTAGTCTAATATGGCACATTTTCCTCAAGCTCTCTCAGAGTCTGTAAACAGGGGCGAGGCGGCTCTAGGGCCGGACAAACCGGACCCTTGCCTGAGATGAAAAATTTTAAGGGCGGCATTTGTGGGTTGAATATAAATTTTTTTTTTTTCTTACAAAAAATTTTTAATATATTTTCTGAAATATTATTGGGTGTTAATTTGGTATTTTATTTAGAGGAGGGGTACTCAACCTTTTTTTCCGCCGGGCCGCATACTATTGGTAGGTATTTCACGCGGGCCGCATACTCATGACAGTTATTTCATGCGGGCCACATCATGCGGATAGTGGAAAAACATTATAAGACAAAGCAATATTGACAAACAAAATTGATAAAAAAATATTAAAACTCATTTTTGTTTTTTATTTTTATACTATATTAACTATTATATCATACACACACACACACACTAAAATATTCATTTTTATGAATTTTTCCTGAGTTAAGGGATAATTTTTATTTTCTTGCATCTTTGACCAAGCATTTTGCTTTCATTCTACTATTAAAAACACAAATTGATAGCAAAATTTACACATTCGATTGCTTGATAGACAGAAATTCCTGTTAAGTTTTTGTACATTGTTCTCCAATAATTGAATTTCTGAGTGCAATGGGCCATGACTGGGCCACTCAAAAAAGGCCGGCGGGCCGTGGGTTTAGTATTACTGATTTAGAGTATCTTATTTTGTACTTTATATGTTTAAAGTCAATTTTCTTTTATGTTGAAACTTCTAGGGTTCGAGATGGGACACTGGCGTAGATAGCTTTGAGGGGGCCCTGTATCAAAATTCCTTCGAGGCCCTTTTTTAGATATGGGAGCCCTGTTAAAGGGACTGCTCTTACACATGTTTGGGCTCCTGTAGCTTGGGGGCCCCGTATAATTGATACGGCGGTAGCTACGCTCCTGAGGTGGGAGTATATGTTAAATAATGAAATTTTTTTGACATGTTTGCACATATTTCACTAGCAACTTTCTCCCCATCCCGGAGCAGGGTCACAACGGACATTCGTTTCACCCATACAATGTCCAGTGTCAGCTATCCAAAAGGGGACAGGGCTAACAAGAGTTTTTGGTGGATAGAAAGCCACAGGAAATATTTTATTTTAGCCTTGAGTGTAGTTACTATAAGTTAAAATAAACGCTTGTGATCCCCACCATCAGTAGACTTTTTTTCGAAGAATTTGGCCAGCTGAAATGGGAGATTCCTTCTCTTACGTTTTACTCATTTGAAATAATAACAGGTAATTATGTCCTTAATTCCGAATAATTTTTTTATTTTTTAAAATTTTTATATATTTTTTAATTATTATTATATATTATTATTATTATTATTATTATTATGCTACCTGTGTTTGTTCTCAAAAATTATTCAAGTTTTGTAAGTGTGTATCTATGGGAACAATTTATCTTTTGTAATTATAATTTTTTTTTGCTTTGGAGAGTGGGACAGCATTTTCCACTTTTGTCCGGAATGGCAAAATTGCTAGAGCCGGTCCTGCTGTAAAAGATGGAAATCTCAACGTTACCTGAGAGACTCCGCGGACCCCCAGGGGTCCGTGGACCACAGTTTAAGAACAGCTACCTTATATGAACACGATTACAGGTAAAACTGTATGTAGCGTCTTAACAATTGTTATTCTAGTTCAAAAATTTTATCCTTCAAAATCCAATTTTTATAAATTAGCGCTCATTGTTTTGCAAATTAAAAATTCCCTTTTTCAAATTAAACTTTTTTCCCTCAAATGTTTTCTTTATGCAATTTTCCTCTCATTAAATCTCTAAAATTAAAAAATAACTTATCAAAGAGCATTTCAATTGTACAAAGTTTAAACTGGAAGTAACTAAATAATTTCAGTAGCATCGTGTATAAAATTACCGATTCTTAATAGAAATATTTTGGAAACAATTTCGAGAAAATTATTTTCTTTCTCGCCAACGATGAAAATGTTAAGTACTTACAGACAGCAATAAGCAGAAACTTATTTAGAGTAAAATAAAACTTTATTTTTTTCTAGAAATTGAAAACTGCGCGAGTGTTTATTAACATCGCACACAATAAAGCAACACAAAGGGCTATTAGTGACCGACCTCATAATTTTATGAACCATGGTCAAGTGACGTGGACGATATCTAAACTGGCACCCCCTCTCCGAATTTCAACAACCATGTCAACGGTTGGGCTTGGAACCTCGACAGATTTAATATGTATCAGCCCCTCTACACGATGGTACTAGTGGTACTAGGGTTTGAACTCACGATACTCCAACCACAAGTCCATGGTCCTGATCCCCTCTGGGGGCTCGCCTTCTTTAGGTGGGTACGGGTGTCACAATCCCGAGGTACCCTCTAGTGATCTTTTCCTTTTCCCAAGGGGTTTACTATCTTTGGTAAACACGGGTGTCATGACCCCTGGGTACCCCAGTGACCCTTCTCTATTTTCGACCCTCCATCTTGTCATCCAATTTCTTTTCTTCTTTTCCCGTCCAGACCACAGACCTATGAATGTTTGGCGCATTATAGCCAAAACTGGCTCTTGCACCATAAAACACCAAACTCAACTCAAACCCATGGTCATGATTATTTGGCTACTGTGGCCACACCTGAGAGCTGTGAGAGAAAACTTGAAACCTGATTGATTGAAATTGGAACCTGAAAAATAATTATCGCTTTAGTTTTTGTTAGTCTTTAATTTTTAAACATATGTTTTAAATTTCATCCCGGTAATTTAGAAAGAAATTTACTATTAAATTTATTGTTTAAACTGAAGGGGAACATCAGGGGTGTCAAACTTGCGGCCCACAGCGAACATTATTGCAGACCGGCTAACATATCCCCACACGATAATACATAGTAAAATTTTTTAAAAATTCTCCTGAAATTGGAAAGATGATAGCTGCAGAAAAGCGAAGTCAAGTGTCAGGATATAAACAATAAATTTTTTTTGTTCTTTATATGTTTTTATTATAATGTATTACTCGAAATAAACCTACGTTTCTATGAATAATGTTTTTTTTTTTTTTTTTTTTTTTTTTTGCGGCCCCCCAAAAGTTAAACCTTGTTTGTTTGGCCCCAGTTAGCTTTTTAGGTGACACCCCTGATCTAAATGAAAGGAGAAACAACTCAACTTCAGAGATAAATTTCCAACTCCCTAATGAGCTATAGATTACTTAATTAATATAAATCGTGGATACGAGATAAGTTTCACCATAAAGTTTTTTACATAATTTGCATATTCTTACGATTTCTTTTCTTTCTTGATTAATTTAGACTTATTTTTATTATTTATCAATATTTATGTGACTAATGTATCTCATTCAAAACTCATAATAAATGCATGAAAACGTTATATTAGACCCTTATACTGAGACGTAACCGAGAATATTAGGGCCCTAAAATCAGGTTTGGGGCCCCAAGCCGGATCTTACAAAGGGCACGTACTTGGCGTCAGTCAGGCTTTGGGCACCCTAGAATCTCCCCCACCCACTTCGAGATACAGGGGTGTTAGTTATGCCACTTCCCTTATATCAGTAGCATATACAGACCTCCCTTATAAGAGGGGAGGGCTACATTTTAAGAAACACGCAGACCAAAGTACCGAGGAGTAATCTCTATGGTAAAAATTAAAAATCTGTTGGTCTATGGAAGTAGTCTTCAAACTTTTTCAACTCAAGGAAACCTTATAACTAAAAAATGTCTTCAGGGAACCCCAGTTTTAGGTGAATATATCTAAAAATTCGAAAAGAATCTAAATGGAACGAGTATCCCCAAAGCAGTGTTTCCTGCGTTATCTGAAAATTAAAGTAGAATCTAAATGGAACGAGTATTCCAAAGCAGTATTTCCTGCGTTGAGAAATACTGCTTTGGAATATACTCGTCTAGTCAAACAAACTCTATAGAGAATGTGAATCCATTTTGATTACACATTTATAATTTATTTTTTTAAATTTTATTTTGACTCGTGGAACCCCTGGATATGGCTAGTGAAACCCTAGGGTTCCGTGGAATACAGTTTGAAGACCACTGTGGTGGGTTTGATCTTTTTGTGTATCCCTCTGATGTGTATATATGCATTTTAAGAGGATGATCTATAACGATTCCTTTACATCCAGGGTGGGCATTACGTCGATCGCGATCGACCGGTAGACCATCAAGACATTTTGAGATGACCACCTGAAGATTTTAGCAATTAATAATTATATACACAGAATTCAAGATTGGTTGACAGTAAGTAGACTAAGTCTTCTACTGACTATATAACAAAGGCAATTAACTGCAGATAAAAATGTTTTATTTTTAATGTAGTTTGAATTGCTTCATAATAAATGCATTGTTTGATATTACTATATTTGTGACTATTGTTATTATATTTGTGCGTGTATCTTGTGTTTTGCTTTAAACGCGGTTTTTTTAAAAGTGTTGTTTTCTTTCTTCTTTTTTTTTTTAGTTCTGTAGGTAAGTACATATTCCGTATTTATTACTAAGTTATAATAATAACCTTCACCTTACCTTCCCCCCCCCCCATAAATATTGGGAGTGGGGCCCCCCAAAAATTTTTCAAGGGGGGGGGGGTCGAGGGGCTACCATTCCCGTATCATACCCCAATACGCAGCCAAACATTTTTTTTTTTTTTTATTTATTTTTGTCGATTGTCGGGAACAAAAAACAGCACAAAATAAATTACTGAATAAATAATTAACATTAATTAACAAAAAGTGACTAATAAAAAATACTGAATTACGTTTTACGTGCTATATACATGGGATTATAATGAAACGGGGAAAAAAAATCAAGGGCTATGAGGGAAGGTCCGGCCCCATGGACTCCTCCCCCGCCCTTGTGTGGGCCACTAACACTGCATGGACCGCTACACCTTGAAAAAATTAGAAGTGCTCGTACCCTGAAAAAGTCCGCCCACCCTTGCTTTACATATTGTATTGCTAGTAAAAATCCGGAATCAAAGGAAAGATTAATGCGACTAAATGAAAACACTGAATGAATGAAAAAATATTCTTTTACAAAGTTTTCAAATACAAAGAATTACTTACTTCCTTGACACGTTAAGAAGTATGACGTGAATTTTCCGTTAGTTTTTTCGGTAATGTAAAAATATCGCGAGGCCATTAGTGCGTCTCTTTAGTAAAAGCTATAACTAAGATAAAGACAAGTACATACACAGTGGCGTAACGGAGAATATTAGGGCCCCTCTGCAAAGCCAGGTTTTGTCTTTAATATTTTATAAATTGGTACGTACTTGACATCAATTGGGTTTTGGGTCCCTTAGAATCCTTGCCTCCCCGAAATGCGAATGTTGCAGGGATGTACGTTACGCCATTGTGCGTACCAGCGGCGCACACAGGAATTTTTCAATTTTTCAAGGGGGGAGGGTCCAGTGTCGAAAGTCCACCATTCTCGTATCGTATTCCAATACACCTCCCAACATATTCTTTAAATTTTGTCGATTTTCGGAAACGAAAAACAGTAAAAAATTAATTATTGAATAAATAATTAGCATTAATTAATAAAATTAATTAAATAACAAATACTTAATCCAATTTTACGTACTATTTACTTAGGAATATAATCAATCGAAAAAAAATCTAGACCCGGAGACCCTTGAGTGCGTCACTGGTGCATATACATACATCGAAGTATAATAAAAATTAATGTTATATCCAGAAATATAAATATTATCCGACATAAACACTTCTTAAACTCTCTTTTTACAAATATAAGTCCGCAATATATTTCTTTCAGGTAGTAAATACGTATTTAATAGTGCTGTCGCGCGCGCGCGTATTAAATTAGAACTTCTTACACCTTATAAATAATATTTTTCGTTACATACACCTTATTACTCTTACGTTTCAAGCCTTAAATGTCAGAAATAAAAAAAAGCAAGTGCCATAAACTTCTCTAAGTTGAAACATTATACTCTTCTAAAGTGCTTGTCAGTAAAGTGCCCGAGGAAGAGGCAAGAACACGCCAGGATGAGTGAAACAGTTAGACGTGTCATTTGGAGGCTGTAACTTATATCTCCTGCTGAGAAACGGTCGAATTGGGGTTTCTTTTTCAAGATGAAGTAGCAACATCGGAGAGCATTTGCCCAGAGGCTGAAAAACGATCTTGGTGAGATACAGCCAGTTAACAGGTGTTTAACAGGAACCTTCCAACCTTGTAGTTGTCACAAGAGTATGCATACTGTTAACGTCAAAAGAACTCTACTGATAAGCGCGTTTCCTTGCAGTAACACATTTATTCTGCTGTAAAATTGTTTAATCCAAACTATGGTTCAATTATTCTCAAATATTTAAATTGTGCTAAACTTTTAGACATTTCAAGATGATATAGAATCAATTTTCCTAATAAAGATTTTGTGAAGCATATAATTAATTTTAGTTTTACTAAAAATAATATTTGGTACTCTTCCGGTTCACCGCCGCAAATCTCGCCAAGTTGGCGCTATTGACGACAACATACACAATATACACATAAAAAAATATTTATAAATATCAGTTATCATAGATTTTTCATCTATTTTTGATATTATGAGAAAGATGTTACTGATAAGAAAATACCATGACTTGTTTTGAAATGTGCTGGTAAATGGTTACTAGCAAGAATATTCCATTTGGCATCGGTTGTGTCACTTTTGGTGGCTTTTTCACCCACGCCAGCGAAACGGAGAAGTACCCAATATTTTTACAAATAATTTAATCAAAAAATCTTTACTGTTTTTTTAATCAAAATGTTTGATTAACCTTTTTTTGACAGGTCAATGTTTTTATATTGAGTCTATTTTTTCTTGGTTTCATTTTATTAGCCAAAAAGTAAAATGGCTAAAGAATTTCCAAAAACTTCATTACAACCATCATTTAATTTTGTGTATATATATATTCTAATTGCTTAAGAAAAATAGACGTAAATTTCTTTACATTTTTGTTTTAAAAGAGCATAATATATGTTGAGTTTATAACATGCATAAATGTTTTCTTGAAATACTTAATAAACTCAACCTAGGATAAATGTACTAGTTTTAAATCAACTTAACGTATGTACAGAAAACTCATTTAAGTTTTAACATTTTATATGAATATTTTTTTTTTTTTACTTTTAGAAAAAAAAATATTGTTCCACACGATTTTGCAGTTATTAAAAAAAATTCTTACTTGCTTACATACATATCCAGCTTTACAATACAAGTTCGTTCGAATCGAAATTCCAGTTTTTACGATATGTTTACATAAAAATTGGAAACCATTTCTTTTCTTTTTTTTCTTCTCCCCCCCCCCCCTCCTATCTTTCGTTAAAATTTTATGTAAAAACAACAATTCAGAACATGCTAAAATTCAAACTCAGAATATATTTCCAGAGATAGAAAACTGTTCCATTCTTTACATAAATTCGAATGGTTATAACGCATTATGTCTCCAATCCACAATATTTAAAAACATAACATAAAATATAAAATTTCATTTTAATAAGCTGAGTTAAAAATCCATTCAACATCGCAGAACTGCAAACAAAGAACAGAAATGGATTTTAAACTTCGAAAAACGGATAGATCCAACAGAAATTAATAAACTACGCAGTTATATGTCTGTCTTTTTTTTTTTTTTTTTTTTTTTTTTTGCATAATAAAAAATTTCAAAATTTGATAATCATTTCGCAGTAATTTTTTATCAGATAAAATATTTCGAATTTATATATCTTGTTCTGTAACGTTAGCGAAGATAGCCTTTAAAAGAGGGTAAAATTCAGAGCAAAACTAAAATAAGCAATTGATTCTGAATTACTCGTGAATACATAACTATTCTGATTTCAATAGTAATGATGTACATAAAAGATATGAGACTACAGAGATCCCCTTTCTATTTGCAACAAATTAAATTGTTCAAAAACATTACACACCCAACTCTTTTTCTTTTTTTTTTCACGATTTTGAAATAACACATTTCATCAATATGCTTTTTTTACTTGCCTTTCTTGTTCCAGCACAGGGGTTTGCAACCTTTTAGCTGTGATGTACCAAGCCAATCTAACCAATATGATTCAGCGTGCCACACAGTAGGACATTTATGAAACAATTAGATTCCAGCGTAACACATTTTTAAACTGTGAGCTTCATTCTGAAGAATATTTTTAATTTTCTTACATTTCTCATTGAACACACCTGTCGAATGAAGTTATTACAGTTTTAATCATATTGTAAATGGATTTTTTAACTTCATTAATCCCTGTGTGTGGAATCTCTATCGTTCTTAAAAATCAAGCATTTCTTTAAATACAGTGGAACCTCTATTTTACGAATTTCTCTGTTTTACGAGCTTTTTCCTGGATCCAAAAACATTTTACTATTTTCTTCGCAAAGAAACATCCAAATAGCGAAGTGCATTTTCTATTTAACGAATTTTTTTGCTTGTGATTTGATTTTAAATCAGGTTAAATCATTTTAGGACATTTTTCAAATTTTTCAATCTTTAAGCACATTTTATGGCGATCAATGGCCTTGAACTGGTTTTACCAGGAGCCTAACTCACCTAGAGCAATGAAATCACCATACTTTTTTTCAACCAAACAAAAAAAAAACTCAAATAAAACAAATAGATTTCCTCAGTAATTAAATTTTTAAGAACGCATGTGGTAGTGTATACTTAAAATTACTGGTATTAAAATAATGTACATTTAAAATTACTTGTATAGCCTTAGAAAGTGTAGTTAAAAACTCATATTAATTTTAATATAAAATTATTTTTTAAAGTTAAAAATGCAGTGTACTCCTGAACAACGTTTTTTTCCCTCCTCGTTTTCCTTGATTTCTTTTTCATTGGTAAGATATACAAAAAAAATATATTAATTTTCAAAAAGAGTGCGAATAATTACTTTTTAAAATAATATATAGTGTTTATAAATTTAAAATTCTAAATTATATTAAAGTATGAATCTCTATTTAACGAATTTTCCATATAACGAACTTTTTCTCGAGATTTAGCGACTTCGTTAGAGGTCCGACTGTATGTAAATGTCTCTTCAGTTATCTAATGACTCAGTTCTACTACCTATGGAAATCTAAATATTTGCTTTTATAAATTCCAGTAAGTACAAATATGAAATATATTAATGATTTAATTTTATTTCACATTTAAGAACTTTTACTGTGATAAATAATGAGCTTTCATCAGTAATATCTTATTTAAGATCAATGCATCCCATAGTATACGATATTCAAATCACAACAACAGCGCTAGCATACACACAAAGATTTGCTTTTCACTTTCTGAGTAGTATAGTTCAAGGATTCCATTATATAATTGTTAGAGTACCTTTTGACACTTCAAACATTTGACAAATCGAGAGCCCTTAGAAAGTCAAATGCCATTCAAAGCTCTTTCAAATGGAGCTGTGCCATAATATATCCAGCTCTTAATCATTCATCAGATTAATGCCAAGGGCGGTCTTTCAGTTAGAAATTCATTCAGTCATTTATTGTAGCCATCGTAAATCTTAAATATAACCCTTTGAATGTAGTATTTTCCTTGCCTAGATATGTGTCACTTTTTAAATTATTAGTTTAAACTCATGAATCATAAGTACATGACTCAACTATTTTCTTTCTGTATTTTGCAGAGGTATGAATTTATTGTAAATATAGCCTACAATATACTCAGTCCACATCCTTTGGATCTCATAGAATATAGAAATATGTATTTAAACGCATCCCCAATAAAAAATCTTCACGATCTGTTGCTTGATATGCTAATACCTATACATAAAAGATTCTCTTTTTTTCCTCCCCTAATCTCTTCATCGTTTGCTGAGACATGTAATCTTCAATCCTTTTGTTGTGTGTATTCAAAAAAAAATATTTTTCTTTTTTTTATCATCAAGCATGTTCGATAAGATTACAAATGGATTCTCTCTCTCTATTTATATACGTATTAACCATACCCGCCTGCTTTGCAGAATATTTCATGATTTTGTATGTTTGTATACATTCTTTTTATGTATTGATACCCAAGCCCCGCCATCAAGCTTTAAATAGTATTCAAAAATATTCTACTTACCCTCACCTTTAGATTTAAATAGAAAGAACTTAAAGTTTTACAAAGGAAGTATATTTATCTTTAAGTCCCCGATACCCTCCTTGGGAATTGATCTAAACAACATCCATTCTTAATGGATCTCACTCAACAAAAGAAACATGCTTATCAACTTTCATGTCTGTTGATCTAATAGTTCAAAAACGGCGGAAATTTTTGTCACTAACCCCTAGCAACCCCTCTTGCGAGTCGATTTTCCCAACACAACAAATAAAACATGCTTACCAAATTTCAAGTACGTTGGTTAATTACAACCGGAGACCTCGTGATGAGTGCATGAATGAGAGATGTATGTGTGTGTGTAAGTCGCTTTTCTCCGATATTTAAACAGTGGCAGGGGTGCACACAAAGGGGGGGGAGTTCAACGGGTCCTGATTCCCTCATCATCTGTGATTTTTTGTTTCGATTGATTATTATCCTATGTACATATGTAAATTAAGTACCGTAAAATCCGGCGTATTACGCGCACTTTTAACACACAAAAAATGAAATCGAAATTTACGGGTGCGCGTTATACGCCGGGTATAAAAATGATCACTTCATAAATAAATAAATAAATAAAAAGAGATGAGTATAAAAAAAAATTAGACTTCTTCGTAGATTGGAATACTGTTTATTTGGGAAAAAAAAATGGTATACCTAATGAACATAAAGGGTTGTAGTTCTGGAAGTACACTACTTTTCAAAAGCTTGGGGTAATACCTCGAATAAATGACTTTAAAACATAAGAAAATTGTATTCATACATTTCGGGTTCTTTTTTAAAAAAGGGGGTGCACCTTATACGGTGAATATACCTAAAAAGTGGAGAGAGAGAAAAAAAAGCAGCTTGAAAGTATAGGTGCGCGTTATACGCCGGATTTTACGGTATTTGTAATGAATAAGTTATTTTATTAATTAATGCTAATTATTTATTCAATCATTTATTTTTTACTGTTTTTTGTTCCCGACTACATTTGACCTCTCTCATCCCCTATGAAAAATTCCTGTGTATACGCCACTGAACTGTAAGGTTTGGAATACATTAAAGAGTCGAATTAAAAAATCTGGCAAACTACTGCGGAGGTTGCTTGTAACGAAGTATACTTTACAACATCTATATATTTTTGTTAATTCATTATACTTCATTCACACGCACAGAGTTACAGTTTCTTTTTATCCAACTCTAATGGAAATCCATCCTTCTTTTTCACAGTTAGCGAAATAATTTTCGTTATGGATCTACAAATAACCTTGAAGGAAAAAGAGCAATTTATTTGCACAATATAATTTTCGCACTTTAGACCTGGATAAATACCGGGTTAGTCCCCTTCATTCCTCAATAACAACAGTTGAAATATTTTCAGATATGATTAGACAAATCACACATACATGAAGTGGTTGCAGCCATTTATCTTTGTCAGGTATTTTTAGATCATTTTATTTATAAATGATATAAGAAAATAGAACAGGGTTATTCTCATGTATCTTATCTTGCCTTGCTTTAAAAATATTTTCAATTCGCAGTTGTCTGTTGTTTTTTTTTAAGGTAAATTGTTATACTGTCTTCAAGATTAATACCGTTGTTGCGCTTTTGTTTATTTAATTAAATATTGGTATGTTTGTGCAATGGAATATCATCCAAAGGCAGTTACTTGGATAAATCAGTTATGTGATTAAAAAAAAAAAACGAAAATGCATCAATAAGTAAGTTAGACACATTAAAACAGGATTTCTCATTTCCAAGAATTTCGCTAGCACGTACTTAAGATAAAAGATATTCCCTTCACAGAAAAGGATTAATTCGATTAAATACATTTAAAACAATCATAAACACAGAGGAAATGAAGAAGGATAAAATGCTCCTTGTCTTTTGCAGACTTTTTAAAGGCTTATTAATCCCATAAGGCGAAAACTAAAACTGGAATTCCGAGGAAAATATTTATCAAAAAGTACTTCGGTGTACTACGGAAAATTTCTTCAAGTAAAAAAACTTATCCTTTTCACGGAAATTCGTAGGGATTAAAAATATATGCATCTATGTCTTAACAGCTTATAAGATCAAAAAAAAAAAAGCTTACAAATAAAAGATATGAATAAGTGAATAAAAAACAACTATTACAACTTAAAAAAAAAAAGATGACGAACACACAAACAATCAATTTTGTGTGTTTCGTTCAAATAAAGAATTCCTTTGATGAGAATATCCTTTAAGATTATGAGTAAAAATGTGTTTTTGTGTATTATAACTTCTTACTGTATGCGTGTGTGTGGTCACGGTAGCCCAGTAGTTACGGTAGCCAACTCGTTGCCACCGTCGTCGTGTTCGAAACCTACTGCAATTGAAGCCCCTTTGGTGTGGTTGATGCACGTTAAATTTGTCCAGGCTCTCAGCACTCCGTTTAGTGCAGGATGGAAGTGAAGGGGTGGGGGATTAGATGTTGTCCTCGTCATTTGACAGTAGTTTGAAATTCATCGCCAATAGCACTTGTTGCATCACAGTGCGACGTAAATTAAGGTATCCGACTATGTTAGGAATCGTGATTTTATAAATGCGCATAAATGGATAATTTTCATGATATTTAGTGTCACTTAGATTAGAATACATGTATAAAATTGTTTTAAGGACATTTTGACTAAACAAATTATTTAAATACAATATTTCAGCAAAAAATTAACGTAGAATAACCTTTCTTCAAAATGTTCTCCTTTTGTCAAAAATGCTTCTACTATAATAATATTTTGCCCGTATATAGCTCAGACCTCTGTACAGAGGCTCAACTATGATTTTTGAAAAATCACATTATTTTCAGTTACAATCCATTGAAATAATTATCGGCGTTTTTTTCTTCAAATTTCTCCCCTCTGTTGTCGTAAAATATGGATAAACACACTTCTAAGTTATATATTTCAAAAATTCTGGTTGAGTCTCTGTACAGAGGTCTGAGCTATATGCAGGCAAAATATTCTAATAGAAGCAATTTTCACAAAAGGAGAATATTTTGAAAACGGATCATTCTATGATCATTTTTTGTCAAAATATTGTACTTAAATAATTTTTTTATTGTAATACTATTCTTAAAACAATTTTATATACATTTTCTATTCTAAGTGACACTCAATATCATAAATATTATCCATTTATACGCTTTTGCAAAATCACGGTTCCGAGCGTAGTCGGATACCTTAAAATTAAATCAAGTCAAATATGTGTAGTACTTCCAAATAAGGGTTGCCTTTATTTAAAGGTTCCTTTGACTAAGGACACTGAAAATATGGTAGATGTAGAGAAAAAATATGAATACGTAGTATAGGTCTTAAAGACAGGTTTCTGTCGCCCAACCGGTATAGTGGTTTAGCGATGCTAACTGCGGTGCCGTAGGGACTGAGTTCGAATCCCGGAGAAGACATGGATGTTTGTAAATATATAGTACCCCTTTGCGGCATGGGGGTATTCTAAATAGCTGTCGAGCCGCAAGTCCTCTCGCGTGGTTGGTGGAAGGGGTAGAGAGGTGGGAGGGCCCTGACCACTCCCAGGTGTCCTCCCTCAAAATTGGGGTGGAAAAGAGCCAAATCGTACTGTCGCTTGTATGGTGCTCAAAGCTACGGCTATGGACAGGCATCACGTAGCCCTTTGCTATGATGAATTTCGTGGGCTTCGATCTGGCCTTTGCCGATCAGGTGGCATCAGTAACAACAAGACAGGTTTTTACTCTCAGCGTACGTAGTACAGTAACACCTCGCGCGCGACTTACGCTACCCCAATTTATGCGAATCCGGAGTTACGCGATTTCAAATCTAGTCTTTTGCTTGAGGAGGAAAAAAAGGATTGGTAAAATTGGTAATGCGATTGAAAATTTTGCCGAGTGTGAGTGAGTGAATATTAACGTCGCACTGCTCAGCTACACGAGGGCTTTTGATGACGGACCACGTAATTTTGAACCATGGTTAAGTGACGTGGGCGACACCTGAGTGGTACCGCCTCTCCTAACTACCACACCAACGGGAGGACGTTTGAGGTCAACAGATTTAACGTGCATTGCTGCCCTACAAGGCGGGTTTTTAGTGGTACTGGGCTCGAACTCATGACATGCCTGCCATGATCCGATACCTTGACCACTGGGCTACCGCAGCCCTGTAAATTCGGCCGATTTTGCCAGGCAAATAAATTTAGAAGTTGATAGTGATGACGTTCACAAGAACTGTGCTGGATTCTCACAATCGGGAGTTGAGTTGAGTTGAGTTTGGTGTTTTATGGCGCAAGAGCCGGTGTTGGCTATATTGCGCCAAACATTCATAGGTCTGTGGTCTGGACGGGAAAAGAAGAAATTGGATGACAAGATGGAGGGTCGAAAATAGAGAAGGATCACTGGGGTACCCCGGGGTCGTGACACCCGTGTTTACCAAAGATAGTAAACCCCTTGGGAAAGGGAAAAGATCACTAGGGTACCTCGGGATTGTGACACCCGTACCCACCTAAAAAAGGTGAGCCCCCTGAGGGGCTCACAATTGGGAGCTGACAATGGATGAACTCTTAGAAATGCATGAGCAAAAGTAAGACATTGAAGAAGTTTGAGTCTTCAGACCCAGTTCAATCAAAAGATCGAATGAAGTTTGAAAATTTAACAGAAGACCTCAGTTTAATTGAAAAAAGGGTTACAAATATTTTAGAAAATATAGACTCAAACCATGAGCTTATTTTCTCAATAAAAATAAAAAATAAAAAAATTATTAAAATGCTGCAAGGAAATTTTGTAGGAGAAGAAAAAAAATCTTTGAGCCGGCAGACTACTTAATCAGATTTTATTAAAATTCCTACATCAAAATAATTTCGGTTTGTGATTTTGTATTTGGATTATCTAAGATTTTATTATTTTTTTTATAAATATTATTTTCTTTAGTCTCCGGCCCCAAGTAAGAATAACTTATTTCTTTTTATATGCGAAATTGTACCCCGACTTACGGGGTATTACTGTACGGTCTCTCAAATACCTCCTCTTAAAAAAAATCAAATATAGAAAAAACGAGAGAAGAAAGAGAATCAAGAAAAAAACGCCGATAATTATTTCAATGGATTGTAACTCTAAAAATAATGTGAATTTTTCAAAAATCATAGTTGAGCCTCTGTACAGAGGTCTGAGCTATATACAGGCAAAATATTATTATAATAGAAACATTTTTCACAAAAGGAGAGCATTTTGAAAAAAGGTTATTCTAAATTAATTTTTTGCCGAAATATTGTATTTAAATAATTTTTTGTCAAAATGTCCTTAAAACAATTTTATACATGTATTGTAATCTAAGTGACACTAAATATTATGAAAATTATCTATGTATGCGCTTTCTTAAAATCACGGTTCCGAACGTAGTCAGATACCTTAAGCAGGTATACAAATTAAGCATTAGTGTAACAGAGAATATTAGGACTTGCTGCAAAGTGACAGGTTTTGGACCCCAAGCCCAAATACGTACTTGGCGTCAGTCAGGCTTAGCGCACCCTAGAACCCTCCCCCTCTTCGATGCAGGGATGTACGTTACACAACTGCTTTTAAGACTCTTTGCGACGAAGTAAAATCAACAATAAGTAACGGAACGGATAAAGAATTTAAATGAAATTTTGAGATGGATATGAAGATAAAAATATCTACAATACACATAAAACTGGACTTTTTTTTATCGAATTTTTATAAAATTATATGCTTTAAAAAAATGTGTTCCTGTAGAGTAAAAGGAACGTGTCACTTTGTTGTGATAAAGGAGAGAGGGCAAGTATTGATCAGGCAGAAAAATGTCTAAATGGATTGAATACCATTCAATGGATAACAAAGACTGTTAAATCCGTATCGCAAAGTTGTGTTATTAAACATTGTTTTAAGACAGTAGACTACGATCTCAGTGAAATACTACTGATGAAAACGAATTTTTTTAGCTGGTCAAAATCAGTGGCTTGTGATCTAATACAATAACATGTAGAAACCGATGAAAACTCTCTCTTTTGTACTGAACATATCACCACCAATAACATCAAATCTTTTATTTTCATTATACAGTGAGACCCCGCTTAACGCGGGGTATACGTTCCATCAAAAAGTAGAGCGTTATATGAAACAGCGTTAAGGTATCCGACTACGCGTTCGGAACCGTGATTTTGCAAAAGCGTATAGATGGATAATATTTATGATATTTAGTGTCATTTAGATTATAAAATGTATATAAAATTGTTTTAAGAATAGTATTACAATAAAAAATTATTTAAGTACAATATTTTGACAAAAAAGTAACATAGAATGACCCATTTTCAAAATATTCTCCTTTTATGAAAAATGCTTCTATATTATAATATTTTGCCTGTATATAGCTCAGACCTCTGTACAGAGGCTCAACTAGAATTTTTGATATATATAACTTAGAAGTGGGTTTATCCATGTTTTACGACCACAGAGGGGAGAAATTTTAAGAAAAAAAACGCCGATAATTATTTCAATGGATTGTAACTCCGAAAATAATGTGAATTTTTCAAAAATCATAGTTGAGCCTCTGTACAGAGGTCTGAGCTATATACGGGCAAAATATTATTATAATAGAAGCATTTTTGACAAAAGGAGAACATTCTGAAAAAAGGTTATTCTAAGTTAATTTTTTGCCGAAATATTGTATTTAAATAAATTTTTTTGTCAAAATGTCCTTAGAACATTTTTATACATGTATTCTAATCTAAGTGACACTAAATATCATGAAAATTATCCATTTATGCGCTTTTTTAAAATCATGGTTCCGAACGTAGTCGGATATCTTAAACGAGATTATCTCACCATGTAAATAAGGGGGTTATGAGAAGATGGGTAGAAAATTGGTCAAGTATTTTACAATTAAATTTATTAATTATGTGTTTTTATAATAATAAAACACAAACATTTATTTCTTACAAACATAGAAACATTATAAATGACTATACATATAAAAATAAATAAAATTCTTAGTCAGTATGTTTACATTTCCGATCATTCAGAGTCTCTCCTGTATTTTCAATTTTCTGCCTTTTTATCAAGAAAGTAGATTGGCTCTTAATGCATATTGTGTTCAATTTTGTCATCAATCCATATGGAAAGTCGTTTTTCTATTTCCTCTATTGTATTATTTCTAGAAAGGATAATTCTAGTTGCTTAGCTTGTCGTAGTTGCAGTTGCCTATGACAGTAATTAAGAATGGTCCTTATTTTTGAAGTTGCCAAATTCAATGCAGCACCAATTTGAGACTGACGTTCATAAGTATCTAATCTTTTAAACATTTGCATTTTAGTTTCTAGTGAAATGCTTTTTCTAGTTGCTTTATTTTCGTGTTTTTTATTATCACTCATGATAAAAACTAAAAATCCTAATATTTGTCACTATAGCAATCGTTATATTATATAAATTTATACTTACAATAACGTCAACAAATATTTGAAACGATAAAAATACGTTCGTATAATACCGCAGGAAAGAAGAAACACAGATACACTGCTTCGGATATCGTGAAGCCTAACGCTGTGTACAATTTCAGGGAATCTTACTATTCAAATAAAACAGCGTTAAACCGAAACAGCGCTAAGCGAAACTGCGTTAAGCGGGGTCTTACTGTAGTTTATGTTGTAAGCTTTAACAAAACAGTAGTTTGGAAGACAAATAAATTATAGTTTAAAAAGAACTAAACCACACACTTGTATAGTAAATCAAACTAAAAAGTAAAAAAATAATTCTTAATATAAGAATAAAATGATTAACGAGAAAATTAATGTCATTGTGGTAAAAGCGTGGGGGTGCTTTGTATTACATTTTCACACTAACTCAGTATTTCGGAATAGAACTAGTAAGAAATTATAACAAAATTAATATACAGAGCTCCCCACGCTTTTACCCCTCAATGGGGGTAAAAGCGTGGGGATCACGTTAATCATTTATTCGTTAAACATTTTATTCTTATATTAAAAACTATTTTTTTACTTTTTAGTTCGATTCACTATAAAAGCGTGTTTTTTAGTTTTTTTTAAACTATAATTTATTTTTTAATTTTTTTGTTCGGTCTACAATAAAAGCCTATTTTTTTTTAAAATTATCATTTATTCTTTGATCAATTTATCCTTGAGTTTGATATTTGGAGCCGGAATTACGTGGCTGTGCTGGGATTAGTCTTGCTCTTGAATGGATATTAATTAATGGGTCTGAAGGGTACTTATTCTCTACGTTTATGGGGCCTCGGATGAGTCCCAATATCGTTGTATTTATCGTTGCAGATACAGGTCTAACTAATAAAAGTGTGTAAGAAGAAATATTAAATGCCAATCATATTATCACTTTTTAAACGTTTTGCTATAATGTTAATTCGTGTCATCTCTTCTAAACGTATTGCTTTACCAACATAAAAAATATTTAGCATTTAGAACATCAATTTATCACCTTTTAAACGTATTGCTATAATTTTAATTCGTATCATCACTTCTAAACGTATTGCTTTATAAAAATAAAAAATATTTAGCAGTTAGAACATAATTTTTTTTTATTCACATGCACGAGTCTTTATTTTATTTCCATTTTCAGAAAAACTACGCACCCACCCTACCCTTTTTCACATAAAGAGCTTTTTTTGCTTTATTTGTATTAACCGCAAGCTTATTCGCGTTTTTAGGGTTGCACCTTAATCTTTTAGTCGCTAAATCTGGAATAAGTCGCCAAATCTAGAAATGGCATATGGAATTAGTCGCCCAATCTGAAAATGGTTTATGCAATTAGTCGCCAAATCTGGAAACGATATAATGAATTATAGTCGCTAAATCTCGGAATCCTTAAAATCCTTATTTATGAGGATTGTGATCAGGACAATGAAACAAAATTACGAAATTATTGTATTGTCATCGGTCCTTGACAAGTGTGCGAAATTTCGAATTAATCTGACCTTTTTAAGTGGATAAAAATCGAGTTCAAAGATTCCATTACATACAAGTGAAACTTATAAAAGCGTGTTAAAAAAGAACCAGAAGAAAAACGTGACACAAAAACTACGTAATTGTATTAAAAAAAATATATATATACATCGTTCAATCAAAACAATTCATTGTTGGTGACAGTGAAGGATTTTAGCTTATTAGTGACTTTGATATTCATGTGGAAGGAAAAGTGTACAATCCACACTTTCAAACAGACCAGTGTATAATGAATTATTTTCAATATTTTTTCGTGAGCTTAAAACTCTTCTATTAATCATTTCATACATTTTTTGCAATAACTAAAAAATTTAATCTGTAAATAATCATTTTGATCTATAAATAATCCATTCGTATTTGCTGGGAAAATCAAATAATTTAGTAATTTTTCCTGCTAAAGATACAGGTAAATTAGGAAAATTTATTTGATGCAGATATGGGGGGGAAAAAGTGAATAAAATACTATAATTTTAAAGTACCACTTTCTCTCATCAGTAAGCGGAAAACACCGGGAAAAAAATTACTTCAAATTCATTTCAGATTTTCGTAAATTACTCCTAAGAATTGCCAGACTGTTTATCATATGAATAATACAAATAAAATACTAAATTGCTGCTAGATGATAAGCATTATTTTTCTGGAAGAAAACGTGTGTGAATTTTCAAAATTAATAAAAAGATTGCGATCAACTTCTTCTGAATATGTTTCAAATATGTGTTCTGTGTAGAAAATAATAACAGATGAAGCGATAAAAAACTAGAGAAACTGAATCATCTTGCAATTACAAACTTTTCAATAACAAAGTTGTTCTTTTTCTTTTGGCGGGAACCGAAAAATGTCTTGATATATATGCAAATTGATTGTTTATCTCAAAATCGTTTGGTTCATTCGAGAAAAACCTTTCATATTCTCGAAAGCTGAAAATAAAATTCGAATTGTTAACTAGTTCTATTCATTGGCATTGGAAATTTCAATATGACCTCGGGATATCTGGCTTCTATTTTAAAATGCATAACGTGTTCAAATTAGAATATGTTGACATAAATTCTTGTCAAGTCAACATTTTCTGTGTTTGCCACCGAAAGCAGGATAATGGAGTTTTCCCACATATGCACCCCATTTATACTTCTAATTTAAATATACGTATGTATCGCAAATTCAATCTATCACTTATTTTTTTTTTATTTCAAAGAGATAAGATTTGAAAATCATATATATAATGCAAATAACTTATGGCTAAGAAGTTTTGAATGAAATAATCGCGAATAAGGAAGTCAAATGAAAAATTTTGCACTAGGTAAATAATGCTTATTTTCTCATAAATACAAAAATAATGAACGAATATTTACTTAGGAAAATAACCCAGCAATTATTTCACTTTCTAAGCAAAATCTAACGACTTTCACTTAGATATAGGAGTTAATTTTATATAAAATCATTTTACCAATATTTTATTCTTTAAAATATAGTAATTATAAATCGAAAAAACGCTTTTTACGGAAATAAAGGTTTCTCATCTTTTTTCCAAAGAGACAATTAATCATATGAAATACTGAGTGCATGTGAAAGTGAATAATATTTTTTCTAAGATGTTATATATATATATATATAAAAAGTTAATACGTAGATTATTTACAAAATTTTGAATTTCATAAATCTTAAAAAATATTTAAAGAAGGAAAACTTAAGAAGAAGACACAAACGCGCGCGCGCGGAGTCTCAGTAATAGTCTCAAGAAGTATTTCTTCAAATAGAAATTCAAATCCGCGACATCTACATAAATTTCAAAACAAACACAAAATTTAAATATCCTTCGTAAAAAAGTATTTTGAAATAAATAGCTTAGAATAAAAGAATTAAGTCACACATGACAAAACTTGTTAAATACATAGAAAAAACTCCAAAATTTTTTAAAAAATGACGAAAATGAAATGTTAAATTAACAAATTAAGAAATAAATAATTTTGTAAGAATTAAGTCATGCAGAACAATAGGGACTTAGTTTATCACATCTTTTGAGCTACCTACCCTTGCACCTTCGTAATAGTTAACTATTGTTATGATAATTAAAGACATTTTCATGACATGACAAGTTCTTGTTGATGATATTTAAAAGTACCTATTAATATGCCCATTTTACAAAAAAATGTATTTATTTTAAATGCAAAATAAGGTAATATACTTCCTAAACAACTATAATCCATCCGTTGGACAGAAAAATAAATATATTCTAAAATAAAACTGAATACAGACAAGATAATTACGCCACTTATTTCAGAATTTTTCTTTTCAAACAATTGATATGAAATAACTTATGTATGCTTGATGTAACATGATCTAAAATTATCATTTCATGCATCATTTAACATTATATAAACTATTTTTAATGCATGATTTGATGTAGTTCGAAAAATTTGTGCATGCTAAGAGTTAAGTGAGCAATTAACACGATTCTTTTGAGCATGGTAAAGATAATTTTACATTGGATGATACAAATGTGTTATAATGGTACATTTGATTCTGAATTAATGATTCGTAAAATAGCAAAATAAAATGTACATCTTTTAACATAGGGATCTTTAACCCATGGTCCACTGAAGGCACTTTAGTGGTCTATCATTTGAATTCGAGGCGATTTAAAAAAGAATATTGTCGTCAGCTTTCTGTCATAAAAACCGCAAATTTTCTATCATTCTTGATACTTAAAACATTTGATTGATATGTTTGGTATTCATTTGGGTTAAAATTTTTTGAAAAGGACAAATTTTTCATAAATTTTACTGTACTTTAAAGAATTTTATATATAAAAAAATCTAACTATGCATAAAATCTCAGAAATTTTTGGAAAAAAGTTGAACTCTTATCTTTAACACAGGTTTGCAAAGTATTTTAATTCAACTTCCATTTTACTTTTTTTGAAAACGATATATATCTCTATACATTTAGAAATCTGTAAGCACTATCTCTTCCCTTAGAATCAGTTGCAGTCTTGTAAAACAAACCCCCTCCCCCTCCCTTTTTTTTATATAAATTTCCTCACTACAATATTTTTGACAGTCGTATGGCCCGTGGATCACTTTGAAGTTTTTGATGTGATCATTATAAATTTTTTAATTTGGCCCTCGAGCATGAAAGGTTGAAAACCCCTATTTTAATATAATCAACAGATAAAAATTCTTTTTGTTTTTACTAATTTCGAACGAAAATTTATTTTTAAAATTTTCCATCGTAAAATCAAGCAATTGAAAAATCGAACTCTATTCTGATGACATATTTATTAAGATAAAAAATTTTCCCTTTCATTTATTCTTGACATAAATCAAGCTTTGCTATCAATAACCGATTTCACATCGAAAAAATAAAAATAATTTCTGGCGCGTCCTTCGCTTTTTATCAAAGTACGCTTTTATGTGATGTCGTGAATATAGGTCAGCTACTGACATGTTGAAATCAGATGTTATGTATTACCTCTTCACACCCACTCAGAATAGAAAGTTGTATGCTATTGTAATACCAATAACTTATGAATTCGAAGACTTTCGTGTCTGATGAGAAATGTGTTCAAATTTAAATTTTAAAGTTGTAAATTTTTAAGCCTGTTGATTTTGGAATGTGTAATGCTCATTGTTAAAGAAAGATATTGAATTCGTTTCGTCGGTATTTTTGCTTTTCAATTCCTACTATTAACTCACTCTCAATATATATTTATCTTGTTCAAATATCCAATCGTTAATAAAAATACGTTCTATTCATCAAATCAAGTTCAAATAAGTTTTTTTTTAAACTTGTAGTGGATCGCACTGGCGTAGTAGTTCAGAGGAGGCCCTGTATCAAAATTCCCCCAGGGGCCCTTTTTAGATATAAGAACCCTGTTAGTTGGTCTGTAGTTACACATGTTGGGGCCCCTGTAGCATGGGGGTCCCGTATCATCGATACGGTGGTAGCTACGCCCCTAAGTGAATGACACCAGTTGGCGTCTAAAACCGATTTTTCAACCAAACTAGCCAAACCAGGTGTGCATTGTTACAACAATGCAGATAAATCTCATGTCCTTTTTCAATTCTTACTATTAGTTCACTCTCTCCCTATATATATATATATATACACTTAAAAATACACAAGAACAAGATTTTTAGAAAAAATAATCTTGTGTTCAAATTTTCAATCGCGTTAATAAAATACTTTCTATTCATCCATTCAAAGTAGGAATTGACTTAAAAATTTCTTTTATATTACTTTTTATCAGATAAATGGAGTAATTTAAAAACAATTTGGACGCTTGTATTAGTATAACCGAAACAAATTCAACTGTAGAAATAAAAGAATTCTTGAATTCCGATTTAAAATTAAATATAGTTCTTCCCACAGCTAAAATCACAAGACAGGGATTAAATATGTCAATAATTGCCTTTTTTTCTATTACATTTTGTGATACTTTGACACACATAATGAAATCTCATTGTACTATAAGTAGCAACACAAATAAACTTTTTACTATGTAATAATATACTATATATCATTACTTAGAGCACGGTTCGAGGATTTTATGCTATCAGTCTCAAAGAACAAGGAGTGATGAAAATTTATTGTTAAAAAATAAACAAGCTTTGACATACAACAGCTATATTCGCAGAATAAATCTCAGAAAGCTTTCACACCATGTACGTTGTTCAGACACAACTTTCAAGGTCTAAAATCCAAGTATGTAAAAGATTATTCACAAGCACTCGCTCATCCTACACAACAGCCGAAGTAATAACTAATCGCTGGTCAACATCGCTTCAACGGTCAAAACAAGGCTAACTCAGTTTTGGGAAGCGACTCCCTATTTATATGCCTCACGGATCTTTCGAGAAAAATCCGCTTACGTCTTAGATCGTGATTTTTGTTGACTTCTCCACGAATTTCCAGAAGAATCCATAGGGTCATGAACTCGCCAAAAATGGTAGCCGAATTACCAACATGGTCCCCAAAAATGATGCCAACTTGGCTGTATCGCCAAAATATCGCCAAGTTTCCATTGAATCGCCACTATAATGCAAGGAACGTCGTTGCTTGCGAATATATTACAATTTTAACATAAAATAAATAAAACATAGAATAATATAAACGTACTACACATCCAGATATAAATTATTAATACTATTTTAAAAATTCGTAACACAAAATTCGTAACAATATATTTAGAGAGAAAGAGATTTATTTTTTCTATGGAATTTTTTACAAGGAAGATTAGAACTGGGTACCTTCCAATCCGAAAACGAGTATCTTAGCCACCACGCCAAAACGATCGTCATAGCATGGAGACTATTACTGGTTCATATAGATATCACCGCCACACTACTCCCCTGCCAGTGATTCGGTGAATAGGCGAATGAACGTTACCATATTCGTGGTGAGCTTGTGAGTAGTTGCGTTATTTTGAGTGCGACGGCTTTGTGGG
>BMAV01003350.1:212829-227068 GCA_019973955.1 Trichonephila inaurata madagascariensis
ACATAGAATAATATAAACGTACTACACATCCAGATATAAATTATTAACACTATTTTAAAAATTCATAGCACAAAATTCGTAACAATATATTTAGAGAGAAAGAGATTTATTTTTTCTCTATGGAATTTTTTACAAGGAAGATTAGAATTGGGTACCTTCCGATCCGAAAACGAGTATCTTAGCCACCACGCCAAAACGATCGTCATAGCATGGAGACTATTACTGGTTCATATAGATATCACCTCCCCACTGTTCCTCTGCCAGTGATTCGGTGAATAGGCGAACGAACGATACCATATTCGTGGTGAGCGTGTGAGTAGTTGCGTTATTTTGAGTGCGATGGCTTTGTGGGTTGCATCATTCGTGCGTGACGGCTTTGTGGGTTACGTCATTTATGCGTGACGGCTTTGTGGGTAGCGTCATCGTGTGTGACGGCTTTTTTGGTTGCTTCATTTGTGTGAGACGGCTTGTGGGTTGCATCATGTGTCTGACGGCTTGGTTGCATAGATGGCGCCACGACTGCTGCGGTTCTTTTGCGCTCTAGGGTCACCAATGAAAGAAGATTTGTCCTGGGTACCTTCCGATCCGAAAACGAGTATCTTAGTCACCATGCCAAAAAGATCGGCATAGCATGGAGGCTATTACTGGTTTATATAGATATCACCGCCACACTTGATATTTGCCATTGGTAACTTATTTTGAGAATTTTTAGTTTTCTCTCCTAGTTTTATTATTATTATCTTTAATATTAATAGAATCTTATACTTACTCAGTTGTTCTTTTCCTTTTCAGCCTAGTGGAATAGGAAAATATAGGGAAGGTTGGCTGGCCTAAAAATTATGTTGAACGGTACGATTTTAGTTTCTAAAGCTAAGTTTGCTATTATACAACTGAGGCTGTTTTATTTTTGACATACACTGCCTTGTTTATTTCTATTTATTGCTTAACTTCTTCTTGATTTTTAAGTCATATCATTCATAATAAATGTTTGTTTAAACTGGCTATTTTAAAATACAGAATATGTATAGCCATTACATAATTTATGACATTCTATTATTTAATATTATACTAACTTGCTTATATCTCTATCCAACAGCACAAATTAAACGCTATATTGTGAATTCGTAGTCATATGTGTAATATATCATGATGATCATGATTGTCATTCAAAATATTAAATTTATTATATATTCTTTTTTATCACAAATATAATTCATAAAATTTTAACAGTGACGCAAATGAGTTTGGACTATTCCCCAAACATTTTGAAATTCGTTTATAGTTAATGCCATGTTGCCTAAGAGCTAATATATTTCAGCACACACACACACACACACACACTGCAATATAATTAGAAATCACTTATTTAAACACCCATTTAGCTGTGTTGCGTTACCATGGAAATTGTATTTCTCTGTTCAGTTGTATAATGCAAGAAATTTGGCTCTTTTCCAATTTCATATTTAAACACAAACATTTTGGTGCGTAGTTTCTATTTTGCAGATTCCGCAGCTATTATGAACCGACAAATCTAAATGCCAAAGTTAAGGTAGAATTAAGTACATAATACGAATAAAAGGCGTATAAAATTATTCTCGGTACGGTATATATAATTTACTATCAGTTGAAAGTTTTCCAGTGTTGTCTAAAATAAGTTGCTTTGTGAAGGAATCTAATACTATTGTTTAATAAAATTTGTTCTGTTGTTAAAAAAAATTTCAAGAAAATTAATAATAATCATTTTCTTTCTCCTTTCAATAAATAAAAGTAAAAAAATTTTAGCTCATCCGCATATTTAATGTTCCGCATAGATTTTGTAAGGAATGGAAGGAAATATGTAGCAGATGAAAGAAGTAGAAAACAAAGACAATGGGCTAATCATGTGACGTCATGGAAACATGATAAATGCCTTATTTTTTCAGCTGTTCAGTTCATGCACTTCGTTGTTGCCAACGTTTGCTTCTTGCACATACTGTCTCTTAAAACGTACTTATTTGTCAAAAATAATAGCGCACAGGTACACAAAATACATTTTTTTAAAGTTTTTAGATTTCCTTGATGACATTTTTTTTTTTTTTTTTTTTTCATATCATCTGAATATCTTTAGCCAATTATGAAATTAGAAATCACAACAAAGTTTTAAAAATAGAGCAACAAGCACAAGTTAGTTTAAAGTCAGTTTCGAATTCAATGAAGGACACGTGTTTATCTTTATCATGTGACACTCATGAATTGAGTCCATTTATTTGGTATCGAAATCGCTTGGGATTCAAAACATCTCGGGAATGAAACTACAAGAAAAAAGAATAACATTGAACAAAAGAATAATTTGACGGTTTTGAGAAAAGAAAAGAGGAAAGCTTACAAATATAGATAAAATTTTCCATAACTCCATTAATAATATTAATGCAGCTTTTTATTTCTGCTGAAGTATCCATTGATTAGTGAAATATTCGAGTTATTTCATCCCATTACTTGATGATTGGCTGTTTATTAGAGGCACTTCGAGGCAACACTAACACTATAGGTAACGAACCTCATAATTTTGATCACAGTCAAATAACGAAAACGATACCTAAGCTGACATCTTACTCTGCAAATTTAGAGCCTCGACAAGTTTAATCTGTATAAACAACTCTAATTGGAGGGTCTTTTAAGGTATCCTATATATATTCTACGTTCGGAACCGCGATTTTAAAAAAGCGCATAAATTGAAAATTTCATGATATTTAGTGTCACTTAGATTAGAATATATATATAAAATTGTTTTAATAATATTTTAACAAAAAAATTTACTTAAATACAATATTTCGGCAAAAAATTAACTTAGAATAACCTTTTTTTCAAAATGTTCTCCTTTTGTGAAAAATGCTTCTATTATAATAACATTTTGCCTGCATATATCTCAGACCTCTGCACAGAAGCTCAACTATGATTTTTGAAAAATTCACATTATTTTCAGAGTTATAACCATTTGAAATAATTATCGGCGTTTTTTTCTTAAAATTTCCCCCCTCTGTTGTCGTAAAACATGGATAAACCCACTTCTAAGTTATATATTTCAAAAATTCTAGTTGAGTCTCTGTACAGAGATCTGAGCTATATACAGGCTAAATATTGTTATAATAAAAGCATTTTTCACAAAAGGAGAATATTTTGAAAATGGGTCATTCTATGTTCCTTTTTTGTCAAAATATTGCACTTAAATAATTTTTTATTGTAATACTATTCTTAAAACAATTTGATATACATTTTCTAATCTAAGTGACACTAAATATCATAAATATTATCCATTTATAGGCTTTTGCAAAATCACGGTTCCGAACGTAGTCGGATACCTTAAGGAGTTCCCATTAAAGCTTCAATAAAAAATGTTCTTTTTTGTAACAAATTAGTGAAAATTAAAATTGTTACTGCTGAAAGCTGACAAACGATGAATTACTCACATGCAAATTTTATACTCTATAGTTTAGATAATAAATAAAATTATTTGAGTGAAATGTTTGAAAGCAAGATTTTTTTATCTGACGTAATACGAAGATTACGTTAAATAACAATAAACTCTTAGTACAATGATAACACTTCCCCTTTATTTTCAAACAAAACGATATTTAAAAGAATTATTCTAAATCTACCAAACTATATAGATATTGAAATAAAAATTACAATTTTTCCTTATTATTTAATAAACATATCAAAATCGAAAACAATTTAACAGATAATTTATTATTACACGAATTTCTACTAAAGTTTCAAATGAAATTTTTCGTAAAATCACATTTTACTTTCTTCTACTTTTTTTTAAAAAAAAAATAATAACCTTTTAATGCAGCTATTTTGCACTGTTATATTATTAGAGATTCTTTAAACCATTCATAATTCGAAATTTCTAATTGGCGAATGGATATAAACGATGAATCCTCACTTGTGGTCTATATATATTTGTTTCCAAATATATTTAATCAAAAATCTCTTTAAAAAGAATCTCATTCCAGTAAATATTGTTACGAATTTTGTGTAAATAGTGTAAATAATTTGTATTTGATTGTTTAATGCATTTATATTACTCTATGTGTGTTATATTTATTTCATGTTAAAATTGTGCTACTCACAAGCAATGCCGCCCGTTACGTTATAATGGCGATTCAATGAGAACTTGGCGAAATCTTGGCGGTAGAGCCAAGTTGGTATCATTTTTGGTGACCATTTTGGCGTCATTGGCGACCATGTTGGCGAGTTCGGAACCTTCTGGAATCTTCTAGAAAGTAGTGGATTTCTCCACTAGTGTCACGTTCAATGACACGAGCGGTTATATTTCTGGAAGTTTCTATCGCGCCTACAAAAAAGATGCTCGCCGGTACGGCAATCAGTCTGATTTTAACCAGCGAAGAGTGAAGATTGTTTTGACTAGCGATTAGCTCGGCTGTGCTTGTGAATAATCTTTTACATACGTGTATTTTTAAACACTGGTGATTGTGTTTGATTGCTGTTGAAGGTGTGAAGACCTTCGGAGGTTTACTCTGTGGATATTGCTGCTGAATCCTGTATTTAAAGGATTGGATTTTTGTTAATAAATTCGCATCGCTCTTGAAGAACTGTTTATTTTCTTTGTGATTGTTTTGCATAAAATCCTCGAACCCTCGGATCTACGTAACATTATATACAAGTAATACATTAAAATGTAGCTGTTCTTACGTGACGTAATTGAAATAAGACAAATTATAGTTCCATTAATTAATACTCATTGATGAAGAAAACCTTTATAAATATTGTGTGAGTATAAATATTGTCGAGTACGTAACACCTTTGATGCGTGGACGCATCAATAAGTTCAAATATTAAATGCGCCAAAGTAATTTTTTAATATTCATGTTGCTTGAAGTAAATAATTACTTGTTTATACTATTTTTCTTTGTTGTTAAATGATAGTAGATACTAGTATTGAGTGTGGGTGTCATTTAAACAATTCAATCAAGTTGGTATTTTCCAGGATTTATTGATAACATGCTATAAACTTCAAAAAATCAATAATCTTAACCAAATTGAATTACCAAGTAAATTAGACTGAAAATATGCTATAGAAAAATCCCAATATTCGGGAGAAAATCCTAGTAAAAAATAGCACACCTAGTATTACCGAAACCAAGATCAAGATTTTTAAACAAAGGACGAATTAGAGAAGAGCACAGATTTCTGCTACCTCCCTCCAAGATGGTGCCTCATTAAATATGTCCCATACTTGCCAATTGAATTGTTTCTCGCTCTCTCACCGGTAGTATGTCCTCAGCTACATGTGAGAAGCTTTCTTTTAGAACGGCTCAGAGCTGTTGTTAATAATTTTGATAGCATCTTTTAAATTTTATGGAACTTTCAATTAATTATTCTCTTTTTAATTATGATGAGAGGGTAATACCGTTTTTTGGTAAGGTACCTCGTATTTTGAAACCGTGGGCCGTGGATCAAGATTTTAAGCAGAAAATATCCGAGGTAAGCAACAGTACCCAAACGCGCTGAAGAGCTCAGTTCAAGATCAACACAGCCTTTCTAAAGAAAACGTTTTCAAAACTCCACGTGTTACCACATTGTTGTTGCCAACCGACTTTGTTCTTTACGATAAATAAAGCTTGGTTGGATTCTAATTTTATTTTAATTCACAACAGTGAATATGACGAGGTCGACATTTTAACTCTGGTACCCTATTATTCCCAACATTCTTTAAGTTACACCTTGTTAACTCCTAATTGATTTGTAAAATTTTTAAGAGCATTGTGAATAAACACAGTCGTATAATTTCAAAAAATTTGCCAGAATGTTGGTTTTCACATTAAAGATACGACCAGTTTTCTAGTTGATTGGTTAATGTCGTGTCCTTTGAGAAGTCAAATGGATCCATGTGTGTAAATCACAGCTTTTGCCAATTCCACACACAATCTTTTCACCATACAACTCTTCCAGGGAAGGAAATTCCCTCAAGCTTTGCAGAGCTGCAAGTATTGCCAGACAGATGAAGATGTGTTCTAGAGAAAGTTCCGTTTGGGGTCATTTCTACATGATCTCTAGTACCATCTCTTTATATTAATTTTCATTCCTCCAAAGTGGCGGGTTCTCAATATAATAATGATCTTTATAATTTCTCTCTGTTAGCATCTCTTTCTCTGATGTTGTTGCCGTGTCCTTCCCGAAGGGAAGGAAGAAATGTTGCCAGAGCCTGAGACAGGTTGGACTTCTACACGATAGATGTCGACACCAGCTACACAGTTTAAGCATGGGCTAACGGGTAGCGAAATATTCTCCAGCATCCTGCCCCCGTGATTTCTACTGCGACTACCCAAAGGACTTTCGTACCTACTGACTTAACGAACACATATTTCGTGTGTACTCGGTGGGATCGGACATCGAACCCAGACCCTCCAATCTGGAGTCCGATGCTCTAACCACTAGACCAGTGCTCCACAACCTTTTTATCGCTGCGGACCGGTCAACATTTGATAATTTTACCGTGGCCCGCTGAGGGTGGGACGCGTTGATTGTTTATATTTTAGCACTATATTTGACACACTTTTGATTTAACAATTTTAATTTAGTTACATTTAAATATGCCTTCAGAATAAAAAATATAGTTACACCAAAAATGAATAAAAGTGATTTAACGTGTAATATAAAGTGATTTCCGTGGAAAGGCGCAAATCCAAGAGAAATGCTCCACTTTAAATAAAATGGCAATAGTTTAATATTCTTTAGGCGGCCCGGCACCATTTGAATCACGGACTGGTACCAGTCCGCGGACTGGGGGTTGCGGATCACTGTGTACTAGACTACCCACCGCCCAACTTATCTGATGGTGTTTCTTAATAGATATATCTTTCAGTCAATATCTGGCAATGTCATTAGCATCTAGAACATCATATAGAACAGTTTTCTCTCAATAGGAATTAACAACCCTCACAGGCAAGCACTTTTTCCAATCAATTTCTGTTCCATAACCTCAAGGCAGCGAATAGAGTGTTCACTCACTGATTATTTTGGTCCACTAATCAGAAAGCTCCCTCTCAATCCAGGCCTCTATACTTCAAGGCCCAAATACATTTCGATATGGGATGGAGGAAAGTTAAGCGTTCCATTTCCTAAAGATGTCAATCTTTCAGCTTTCTTCAGTAGGAATAAAACATTTTCCCCTGTCACTTTATTTAAAAGCATAACTATCCGTGTTTACACTACGTCATTTTGATTAATTTTATTCTGTTCTATCAAATTTTAATTTTTCTAGAGAGTTCATATCGGTTATGCGAAGTCCATGCAAATACGTTGAAACTGAAAATAACTGCATTTCCTGGTTTCTCGCAGTGAAGTCTTGAGAAGATATGATTGTTTAGATAAGAAGAGTTTAGATTAGAGGAAGAATTAATTGAGTAGCTACCCCATGTAGAATACATTTTAATTCTGTGATTATAGTCGCAGATGTTGATAGAGATAAAAGGCTCTGAATTATGGTAAGATTTAGAATAATAGTTTTGCAACTTGCCTCTCTTATCTCCATTATTTATAATTAATATATTCCATTTACTTCAAGTAGAAGTTTTCTATTGTTATTCATCTCAAATACGTTTGCTGAATAAAATAAGATTTGAATTCTTAATCTGATTTCTTGGAAGTCCTTCGCAGAATCATTTTCTGAGTAAATTATCGAATATGATATGCGTATGGGACTCTACAGCTATATGTGTGGGTGTTTAATAGATTCTATCTCACATTGATGAAATATCCCATTCTATGAGCAGCATAATTCAATGTGATTTATTCATAGAAATATAATCTTGAGAACAATTTTCTAACTCGATATTAAGTAACAACGTATCTTTAATTTTTAGATATTTGATTTAAAATGTTTATAAAAAAAGTTTACGCAGAAATATGATGTATTATGTTAGCAATATTATTCGCATTTTAATTTATACCATTAAAAAGAGATTTATATCCTTTTTGACGCTTATATAATTGTTTTAATTAATTTTTAATTAATTTTACTATATTTACAAAATAAAGTAAACCTGTTTTTCAGTAAAATCTTAGAATATAATTTCTTTAAGAAATTGTAAAATTTTGTACTTTTTATAATTTTTGTTTTGTGTGTGTGTTGTCTTTTTTAAACATAAAACTATTTTTGAAATATTAGCCTTTATTCAGACAGAAAAAATTAGGTTCACTATATGCACAGATATTCCTACATATAGAAGTATAAAATATTTGGAACCACATAGTACACATTTTTTTTAAAGTATACCCAATTACAAAAAAATACTTTTGTGAAAAGGTGAACAAACTAAAAAAAATTAGACGTAATATGGAACAAATATATATTTTTTCTATCAAATGAAAACAAAATTAATGGTTTATATACACAAGAACTATCCTTTTAAAATATTTTAAAAGAAGCATGATCATTTGTTTAAATTTTTATTTATTTTATTTTTTATAATTTAAGATTATTTTATCAACGAACATATAAGTGTTATATATTTTTAGATCCTAAAAAAAATACACACAAACACTATTTTTTTAAGACTAAAAGTGAAAAATCGAATCTTTAAACGTATGTGATGTGTCTAGGTACCTTTAAAAATATTTACATGAGGTATTTATAACAGTGATTTGTGTTTTGAAAAATCAACTTGTAAAAATATTTTCTTTGAAAAAAAAAAATATGTGTTTAGAATTCTGAAAAAAAATATTATTATGCAAACAAAATAAATTAGAAGAGAGAGAGTAGTTTACTTTAAGATTTTGAGAATTATAGAACCATTTTTATACGGTGTTCAAACAACAAAATGAGTACATCAAATAAATTTAAGGTTAAAAATGAAATAGCAATAGTATATAATTTCCTTATAGAAAGTGCATAATTATCTTAAGATTTTCTTTCCGATTCGGTCTTTCTGAGCAGTGATCCGCAACCCCCGGTCCGGGGATCAAATGGTGCCAGGCCGCCTAAGGAACATTAAACTATTGCCATTTTATTTAAAGTGGTACATTTCTCTCGAATTTGCGCAACTTTCCACGAAAATCACTTTGTATTCTACGTTAAATAACTTTTATTCATTTTTGGTGTAACTATATTTTAGTCTGAAGGCATATTTATATATATAAATGTAACTAAATTAAAATTGTTAAATCAAAACAATCTAAAATATAAACAATCAACGTGTCCCACCCTTAGTGGGCCGCGGTAAAATTGTCAAACGTTGACCAGTCCGCAGCGATAAAAAAATTGCGGAGCACTGTTTTTGAGTATTAAGATATTTAGAATATTTTTAACCCTTTACCGACCGCATTACGATTTACTGTAGTTTTTTTCATGGGATATTTTTTTTTTTCGAATCACTACATTCAAATTAAGGGATATACATAAACAAAATACTCAACTTTGGGAAATTTAATTAGTTATAGCTAATTAATTAATTAAAGATATTCAACTGTAAAATTAATTATATACACTGTTCACTTAAAATAAATAGTCAAATCGTTTTCTAAGGTCTTAATCTACATACAAAAAAAATAAGGCACTTAAATTTTGACTTTAACTATTTTTTTGGGACAAAAATGATAATCCTCGCAATCCGCTGAAAATGTCGTCTGATGAAAACACAATTTCTCCTATAAAACTGTTCGACTTTCCTGCTAAAATACTCATCATTGAACCCGTTCTTGGAAGAGTAGATTTCAAAGAATATTCCTACTAAATATCTTCAGAATATTCGGGCAAATGGTTATTCTACGTAATTTTAAAGTGAGTGGTAGTACCGTCGGTCGATAAAGGGTTAAACGGGAAGTAAATTTTCACTTCTTAAATAAGGGGAATATTTTTCGACGATTTCTTTTGAAAATTATCTCCGTAAATGATTGAAATTTTTATATGTATAACACAAATACTTATTAAAGATTATTTCGAAGGTTTTCTATATCTTTAAATGAACTGAAAGGATAAAATTGTAACAAATATAGTTTTTATAGCATTTAAAAAAAATTTCCACAGACAGTTATCCCAAACATATTTCACAAAATATTTAAAAAAATTTTACATTAGTAATGCATGAATAATGTGACCAGTTTTTTTACAATAAAAAGGAGGACGCGCGCGAAAAATTTAAGAAAAAGTTATACACAGTGTAAATATTTGAAACATTTTTTTTAATTCAAATAAAAATACGGTAATTACGCTTGCATTCCTTTTAATTATTTACTTAAACAAATATTTTCCTATTGATTTTTTTTGTCAATATATCATTTTCTAATACATCGGAAATTTCAGAGCAAGAAATATCCTTTATATTGAACTTTACAGTAAGTGCTACAGCTAAAGTATCAACATTCATTCTTGATTTCTCACTTGTCCAAAAATCACTACCAACGGAAAAAAACTCTTTCAATTTCTGCATTAGTTCCAGACCAGCACAATGTAAATCGAACAAGAATAACTAAATTATCATACGGAGAGTTTTCATTTTTGAAATGGTTAAGAATTTTCACCCATCTTTTATCAATTTCAGCATGCTGATTTATCAATTGTTCTAATTTATTAGAATTTAAATATACATTCAGTCGTCTTTCTTCTTCAAACAGACCACTGTCATCGATTTTAATATCAGGCATTTCTTTCGATTAAAACTCAATACAATTTTCTGTATCTGCTCAATTTACTTGAGATGAAGTCAAAAAACACCATTGAAAACTTTTATTTCCTGTGATATTTGTCTCAGATCATTCTTCGACATATTGGAAATATATTTGTTTTATCTCTGAATGAAGTTTAACAGATCAGTTTTAAAATATTGAAAAGGAGAACAAGTAGGAGGACACTTTTCGAGGAAGGACAGAACCTATAAAAAAGGGGGACTATCTTCCCTTAAGGAGGACGTTTGGTCATCTTATGAATAATAATAAAAATAATTAGTATTCTCCACTATTTTTTTTTAAAAAAATCGCGCATTTAAATAAATTATTCTTATTCAAGAAATTCTCTAGATATCTAGTAACAGCGAGTTTCGCCAGCAGTGACATTCAAATTTAATCGTGAATTTAGTACTTTTTCACCTAAGATCAGCTAGTGAAACAACAAGGAATTATATTCATCAAAGCCAATTAAGCCTCGCGTATAGAGTAATATAGAAGTTAGAGAGTGAAATATCATCTTACACATTTTTCTCTTATTTCTTTGTCTGATTGAATAAAGAAGGATTAAAAGGTTTGATGAAATGTTCGTTGTCACACATAACTGTTCTCTTATATAGCTCTAGATAAATGTTAAATCTGATTTACTCCTTAGATTCTTTTATTTTATTAAATATTAGGTTGGGGAAAAAGAAGTCCATTATTTTTTCGGTAGATGACTGAAGTATCGATATCTTGTGAAGTATCGATCAAACAATTTCAAATTTATGCTCGTTGTCAAGATGACATTTTCCACTAAAAAATTATTTTGCTTTTTTTTGTTTGGTGCATTCAGTTGTGAGTTACAGGGTGTTAAAAATGGAAGTCAACAAAGAGAAAATTTGGTTCATTTTACAGTTTTTCTTTGATAAAGGCGAAATTGCAAGCCAGGTGGTTGAAATTGCGAATGGTGTATATGATGCCGATACTGTAACAGCTAATTACGTGCAATTTTGGTTTTGTCGATTCCGTTGAGGTATTTTTGAAGTTAAAGATGCATCATCGAAAATGTCGATATAATCACAGAAATAATCGAAGGTGACCAGCATGTTAGTAGTCGTAGCATCACCCAGGAGCTAAAGATCGACTATAAAACAGTTTTAAACCATTTGTGCAAAGTTGGATTCAAAAAGAAGCTCCATGTTTGGGCGCCACACCAATTAACACCAAAAACATGATGGATCGAATTTCCCTCTGCGAAGCCTTGGCCAAACGGAATGAAATCGACCTATTTCTTAAGCGGATGGTGACTGGGGATGAGAAATGGGTCCCATATTACAATATTGTACGAAAACGATCGTGGTCAAAGTGCGGTGAAGCAGCTCAAACGGTGGCCAAACCAGAACTAACAGCCAGGAAGGTTCTACTGTGTATTTGGTGGGACTGGAAAAGAATCATTTATTAGGAATTGCTTCCACATGGCCAAACACTAATTTCAGATCTCTACTGCCAACAACTGGACCGTTAGAAGCTAGCAATTGACCAGAAATGGCCAGAATTGGCCAACAGAAGAGGTGTTGTGTTCCATCAGGACGACGCTAGGCCACACACTTCTGTAGTGACTCGCCCGAAACTCTGGGAGCTTGGCTTGGTAGTTTTAAAGCATCCATCATATAGTCCGGACCTGGCACCAAGCGATAACCACCTTTTTCTCTCATCGCAAAACTTCTTCAGTGATAAGAAATTGGTATCAAGAGAAGATTGTGAAAATCGATTACTAGAGTTTTTCGCCAATAATGGCCAAGATTTCTATTATAGAGGCATTATGAAGCTACCTTTAAAATGGCAACAAATTATGCAACAAAACGGTGCATATTTGATCCAAATCGAACAATCGGAAGAGTGTTAAATAAAGTCTTGATTTTCATGCAAAAATTATGGATTTCTTTTTCCCCAACCTAATATATTTTTGAGATTTTAAATTTCGGAAACACAAATTAGGTATTTGAATAAGAATTATCAGCAAACTTAAAGTATTAATATATAAAATTACTAGCCGTTACCGACCCGCTTCACTGGGTATTTCGAGGCCGCGGTAGCCTAGTGGTCAAGGTATCGGATCGTGGCTGGCATGTCACGAGTTCGAGCCCAGTACCACTAAAGACCCACCATGTAGGGGAGCGATTTATGTCAAGTCCATCGAGAGCTCAAACGTCCTCCCGTTGGTGTGGTGTGGTCGTTAGGATAGGGGGTGCCAGCTCAGGTGTCATCCTCGTCACTTGACCATGCTTCAAAATTACGATGTCCGTCGCCAAAAACCCTCGTGTATCTCAACACAGTACGACACTAATATTTACTCACTCAAGTAACGGTAACAGTTATACATTTAACGTGGAATCTTAGAGAAAGCTATATTATCCACTCATAATAAATTGAACAGAGAAGTATTTGTTGAAGTTACATATAAAAATAGAAAGCAGTCCACATTAAATACAGCGCTGGTGGAGGGGTGACGTCACATCTCTATGACAGCAAAGCCCGTCTTTCAACCGCCTGCCGTATCTCGACGGAACGAGAAGAGAGGGTATATATTTCTTTAATAACAAGGATTAAGAGAATAATATTTTTAAGTCCGTTACACATGATACCTCTAAGATAACTGCGTGCGGTTACTGAAAGGAAGTTTTAAATAACCACTTGGAAGAAAGTAAGAAAAGGTAGAGGAGTTTGAAATAAGATCATGAGGGGTGAAGTTGCCACACTAAACGCGATCAAAAACTTGCATGGCGTGGGGGAGGGGAATAATTAGAGTGAGTAAAGTCTTTCAAAAGAAGACAACTAGTGTAACAATAAAGCTCATAATTTTTTAATTCGTATCAAGACATTCTCATCCTTTTCAGAGCTGGGAAGTGTTGATACGAGTGATTAAGAACTGCTCTAGGTCTCTTAGAAGAGCTAGGAATAGAATTGTCGTAAGCCGGGAATTCCTTGATAGATTCATTTGAAATTTGTGGCAACCGGTTGAAGAAATTTTCTGATTGTTTTTTGATGAAATCAAGAAGAGGCGGAACATTAAGATCTTTATGCAAGACTTCGTTCCTGACAAACCAAGGTGCGTTTGCTGCTCTACGCAGTTGAATGTTTTGAAAAGTGTGCAATCTTTTCAGGTGAGTAACTGCCACCCCTTTACTCACTCACTCGTTGGGTATCTCATGATATTTTATGCGTATATATGCTGTTTATATATATAATATTTCAGCGACCCAGTAACGAGAACTATGGAATTCAAAGTCTTTATTGTGAAGTACGGGTTTTTTTTTCTTTCTATATAGCAGGGGTGACCATACTTTTGGTATCCGTGGTCTACTCCACATTTAAAAAATCGAAGGCGGTCTACCAATGGCAGAGCTAAATTAACGTAACGTACATTTTTATATATTTATTTTCGGTAACAAGAAAAAATGGTAAATTATCTAATTTTTCTAAAAAAAACTTAATATTAATATTTACAAAATATAAAAATTTACTGACGAAAATAATCAAAGTATTCATACATCAAAAATTGACCATCCTATTCACTTCATTTAGTTGAAAT
>BMAV01003351.1:0-65277 GCA_019973955.1 Trichonephila inaurata madagascariensis
CATTTTTTTTTGATATTTCAGTTTTTGAATTTAGTGTCCTGTCTGTTTTATTTTTGCTTTGATGTAAATTTGGGCACAAAGTTAAACTGATATAGGTCTCTGTGGATTGAACCAAAAGCTGTCTATTTCCAGAAATATGACATACCCTATTTATATTTGAATCTAAGCCGCATCCCAAATTCTCTGCACATTTTTGTGAAAAAATAAAAAAGTTAACAGGTTTATCAAAGTATCCAACAATTACACAAAATTTTAAAAAAAATAAAATGAAAAAAGAACGCTGTTGTCTAAATAGCATATGATTATTCAGATTAAGTTAAATCATCACAAATTTAACAAAAGGAGTTTTATTCAATGGTGTTGCCATCTAGAGGAATAATATGGACTGAAATAAACTATAATTAATTAAATTTAATTAATTTTATTTTTCCATTTTATCATTATAGAAGCTAAGTTGAACCATATTACGTTTGCTGAAGTTTTTAAATTGAAATTTGATTTCAAATGACAACTTTGTTACTTTGTCGGTTCAGATTACAGTATTTTAGCAAATAACTTTGACATAGCTTTACATACTTCAGCTATTAAAATATATATCAAGTTTTATAAGGAAGAAAATTTTAGTCTTGAGAAATACATAAGTAATTAAAATTTTTATGATTAAAAATATATTGTAAACCTTAGTTTTTTGTTAAAAATTGTATTACTATTTGAGAAAATCTTTTAAGATCTTTATAAAATCAGTGTACTTCATATCATTTAATAATGATAAATTTCATCTGACACTGTTGAACAGTGTGATATGTTTATATTTTATTTATATTTCTTATTTTTGTACCATTAAGTTTCTAAAACTGATGATGCAGTTCAAATTATTCTGTATTTGTCTAGTGATACAGATTTTTTTTTTTGAAATTTTTTAGTGTATTGTAATAAATGATCTGTTTACATTTTAATTAATTTTTTTGAATAGGTTAAAATAAAAATACATTACAGGCTATTTATAGGTACTGAAAGTGTGTTCATTAAATACAAATGCAGGATTTTTATTGATTCTGAAATCAATATTTAAATGCATCATATAAATGTACACAATATTTTTTCGAAATAAATATGTATATATATTTTTTTTTTGTTGTAGCTTTTTTTGTGCCTCCACCAATTTGTCTTGGAGAGAATTAGAATTTAATTTTTTAAAAATTATTTTAACCCTCATATTAAAATTAAGGAAAAGTTTAATTACATTAATATTTTTCCTTAAGTTAGCTAGACTTTTATTTTGAAAACTTACATAAATTTATTTTTGTTGGGCATTAAAATTTTCCTTTTTTAATTCTAATTTTGAACCTAATGCCTTTTTATAAGATGAGGTTTGCTCATCTGATTTAGTCAAGTTACTAACCAGACTCTTAGTATCTTTTTCGTTCTTCCTATAAATTTACTAAAAACTAATTTTAAAACATCTTCTTTTTAAAGTAAATATAGCCATGTTGTATAAAAGATAAATATAAAATAAAGATCAAATTTATAAATTTTTAAGAAAACCCCTTTTAAACCCAAATCTGTTGTGTTTGGTTTTTGTATACCCAAAACCCTCAAATTTCCCGGTGGTTTATTTTGAAATATTGACACAACTTTGGGCATTTAACCCCGGGTCAGGTTTAGGGACCTTTTTTTTTGTTCACCAAATTTTTTTAAAATTTTAAATTTTTTAAGTGTTTTTTGGAGGATATCATGTCACGATTGTTCTGAATCAAAAATTTTAAAATTTAACAAAATATTTTTTCCCAATTTTTATAATTCTATAGGTTATGTTTGTTGGTTGTCATATTTATTTTTTTTTGTTCTTTTGCACTTTTGGGTTTAAATAAACTTTTTAAAAATTTTTTTTCAACAACTCAAATTTTGTTTTTGTAGTTTTGGCAACTTCGGATAGCATTATCGTGGGATGTTTTCAGTTTTTTGCTGAATGTCTAGACCGGGGTTTTTTTTTTGAAATTTTAACCCAAATTTATTTCTCCTTTTTAAAAGCAAAAATGAAATTTACATAATTGACTTCTTCCCGCTTTTATTTTTCTACCAAATTTTTTCCTTTAACCTTTTTACCCCCAAATAAAAGACGACCCAAAATCCCGATATAACATTCAATTTTTGGGAAAACAATATTTTTCCCACTTGGAACATTTTAGTTTAAAATAAATTAAAAAAGATAATAATTTTAAAAACGATATAATAATTTTTAATAAGAATTTTTTTTCTCTTTTTTGAACTTTTTAAATTGCATTTGATTCTTCCCGGTAACCCAACAATCGAACTTTCATGATAATTTCGAAAAGTTGGCCATACCTTTTTCGCAGATTTTTAATGCGCCGGGAATGGACTAAATTCATGGGGCCCCATGCTACTGAAAACTAACCGGTTTTAAATCAGTTCATAATAAAAAAAAAGGGGCCATAATTATATCATAAATATAACCCATGGTTTCCAGCCAATTAGTTCATGTGCTTCACTGTTGCCAACATTTGTTTTTTGCAGGAATTTTTTTTTTAAGAAAGTACATATTTCAACGATATAATAATGCCCCAATTTAAAAAAAATGGACTTTTTAAAAAGTATTCATAAATGTTTTATTTTTTTAATTTTAAAAACTGTTTAAAGGGAATTTTAACCGGGAACTCATTACCCAATCATCTAATTATAAATGTTACCCTAAACTTTGGTTAAAAGTTGAGAATGTCAATTTTAAATAAATGGGAAAAAACCGGGATTTTCGTTATCCGGACCATCTAAATTTAGTCCATTGCAATCATGTGCTTCATTTTGTACAATTTTGGGCTAATAGGTTCATAATCCCCAAAGTACCTTTTTTTTTGATGTTACAAATTGAATAAAAAATGGTAAAACAAAGGGAATTATCTGATGTTGAGTCATAAAAATATTGCACCTTATTTTTTTTTTTTTGATTGTTTTAAAGTTTATAACCTTTTTAAACAGTTTCCCTTAGTAATTTGTTAAAAAATACTTGAAGTTTTAGGGTTTTTGTTTTTGTCGGGGGCGAGAGCTCCCGCTGTATCAAAAGCCCGGGGGCCCCAAAACAATTTTAAATTACAGTTCCACTTATATACATGGTGCTCATATCGGGAAAAAGGGCCCCAAAGGAATTTGGATAAAGGCCCCATTTTCCGGAGCTGTTTTGTAATTTCATATGTTTTTTTTTAAAAACCTTCTTTTAAAAAACCAGTCAATGGGGCTTCAGTACTTTAAAATTGTATTGCAAAAATTTCAACTTAGGTCATCATACTGGCCTAGAAACGAAAGTAGGGGGTAGTTGCTCATCAAATTGGGAGTAGGCATCAGTGAATGAGATAAAACAGACGGGGGTTAAAATACATGTTGAGGAAGCAAAGGGTTAAAAAGTTTGGGAATTTTTTTTTCAAATTATACTTTGGGATAAAGATAGTTCAGCTCTTTTTATGCCCAATTATGTTAATATTGTATATCTTTTTTCTAATTTTTTTTTAAAGCTCAGGATATTTATTTTGGATAATTTATATATATGTAAAATCAATTTTAATTCTGTACATTTGGGATGTTTTTGGCATGTTTTCAAAATTTTCCCAAACCGGTAGCATCCCGCTTTAAAAAATTTTCCCAACCTATTTTTTCTTTCTCCAATGAATTTTAAAAATTTTTTTTTTTAAATTCCTTTTTACCAAAAATCAAAAGACATTCCCCAAATCCAAATTTATTCAAAAAGGGGAAAATTCTATGCCTTTTTGGCAAATAATACTATTTTTTGCACTTGGTAGTAAATTTTTTAAAGAAAATGGGGTTTTAAAATTTCAATAGGGGGGCAATATTAGACTCACAAAATATCTATTTTTTGAAATTTAAAAATTTTAAAAGGTGTTTTTAAACCAACAAAGGGGAAAGGGAAAAATTTTTGGATGTATTTTTTGTATTTTTTTTGATATTTATTTATTTTGCAATCATTTGACAACATTAGCCACAATTTTCCGAATTCACCGGGGTTTGTTTGGAAAAAAAGGGGGGTTTTATACAAAAAAGTTCCTTTGGTCCTTTTTTTTTCATTTTTTGGGATTTCATCAAAATATTGGTAATTTTTTTTAAAATTTTTTAATAGTTTTTTTACCCTTTTAAAGTTTGTTATAGCTAGCTGTACCCAACCACTTTTTTTCTACCAAAAAAAAAGAAAAGAGAAAAAAGCACAAAATTTTTAATATCTTTAACCACTTCACTTGAGGTATGATTTTTTATAAAAAAATGTGGAAAATATTTCATCAATAAACCTGAAAAAAGATTTTATTTTAATTTGTTAACAGAATACTCCCAAGTTATGGTTTTTGTCATGTTATGAATCAAAATTTTGGGGATTTGTTTTTGGGGGGGTCCAAGGGTTTTAAAAATAAAATTTAAAAATGACTTTCCAAAAATCAAAAGGTTTTAAATTTTTCCCAAAGCTTATGGGTGACATTTTTGTTGCTTCATTTTCTGTATAGGTACCAAAATTTCCTTTTTAAAAAGTAGTTTCTAATTTTTTAACACTTTTTTGAAACACTTAAATTTTAAAACTTTTAAATTTTTGGTTCACTAAAAGGGTTTAAACCCTATGTGGTGGACCACTATAGCTAATTCGCCCTTTTTTTAACCCCTTTCCCTTCCCAAAAAATTCATGAAAAACAACAATAATAACCCGAAATTTTTTGCCACCAAAACCTCAGGAATTTGTTTTATTTTTTTATTTAGTTATTTGGAACTTAAAATTTTAAAAAATCCATGTTCCATAAATGTTTTTTGTTGTTCATCTTGTTTTTTAAAATGAATTTTTTTGTTTAAAAAGTCCCAATTTTTCTGCATACCATCCCAAAAATTTCCCTTGCATCACCAATTGGTGACTGCTGGTCTTAAAACATCAATAATTTGTATTAAACACCGGGGATCCTTGGGGCCAATGTAAATTTTCCAAACTGAACAACAAAGATTTTTAAATGAAAAATTATGGAAATTGGTGCAATTTTTTTGCGGAATTTGGCCGGGGGGATGCTAAAATTTAATAAAGTAACAAATAAGTCCATGTGAAAAGATTCTGTGCCCAGATATAAGCCACTTCCTTTTTTAAAATTTTTCCCTTTTAAATTTTTTGATAACAATTGCTAATTTCTAAAACAATTTTGGGAAATTTCTAAAAAAACTCCAACATTTCAACACTTTGTTGTAGATTTCCGGGAAAATCCATGTTTATATTAAAAATTTCCCCCCATATTCAAAAAAAATTCCCTTTAGCCTCTCATTTTCATTTTGGGTTTTAGTTGTGTTAAATTTCATTTGAAGTTAAAAAATTTCATTTCATTTTTTTTTTTTTTCCTTTTTTTTTGAATTTTTTTTTAAGGGAAAAAGTTTTTGTTTTTTTTCCCCAAAAAAAAGTTTTTCCTTTGCCAACAAAACCGCAAAAAGTTCAAAACAAAAAAAGGGGGGAAAAAAAGGTTTTCTTGGGGAAAAAAAGTGGGAATTCACATCAAACTGGGAAAAAATGGATATCAGAACGAGAAAACGGGATTGGCACAAAACATGCTGAGGGCAAAAAACAAAAGCTGCCAGACTTGGGGGATGCCAATTTTAAAAGCACATCTTGGGAACCACATCAGAAAAATGTTAACCAGAAACAACATCTGCATCAAACATGACTTTTGGGGGGAACGCACAAAAAGTCACCCGGATTTCCCCGTCAACCAGTGGAAGATTCTAGGTTCAGGCAGCAGTTTTCCCCTCTACACAATGATGGAAGTGTATCCTTATTGCAGTGCTGTGGAATTTAAGGGGGGAAACAAAAGGAATGTTTTTTTAACGCTGAAAAAAAAACCGCCCCAACTTTTGGGGGAACCACAGAGCCATTAAAATTTTTCCTAATATACTGAGAATCAAAAACATTTTCCCATATAACATCAGGAAATACAAAATTTATGTTTTAAATGACATTGTTTGGGTAAATATGCATTTGTGAACACACCTCTGATTTAATAAAATATCCAAAAAACATTGTAAAACCAACCCCCTTGCTCTTCCGGAACCGGAGTGAGGTTTTTTAAAAATTTTTCTTCAAACTTGGGGTCTCCACTTTTTGGGCAATGTAAATAAATTTATATATATAGGTTCATAACATGGAAAAAAAATAAGCCATAATAACTTCCAACATTTGGTTAACAAATTAAAAAAATAAAATCATTTAAAAGGGAAAATTTTCAAAATATAATTTTACATTTTTTTTTTTTATAAAAGATCATACAAAACTGTGCGGTGGTTCAGTGGGTTTATTTTTGATCTAACTCTGTTTTTCAAATCTTCGATTTTTTCTATTTAAAAAACAAAATAATTTTAATAATTTTAAACTTTAAATGAACCCAAATTTTTTTTTCTGTTATTAGTTTTATTATTTTTAAATTTAAAAACTTAAAACTTCTGGGTATAATCTCGGCCATTCCCGCGATTTTCCCCCTTTTTTCAAACTAATCCCCCAACTGGTGATTACATAAGAGAATCAAAAAAAAAAGCTTTATAAAAAATTTCCTTGACATTTAAAACCGGGCGTGGTGGCTTCAGGGGCCCCCCATGGAAAAAATTTTTTTTGTTGGTTTTTTTGCAATAAAAACATGCAATGCAAATGTTTTAACATACTGAAAACATGTACTTTCTGTTTAACAAGACTGAGCCACAGCAACGCGTGGCAGGATACAGGTAGTAATTGTATAAATTTGCATTATTATTATATTAATCCTCTTCCAATTACTTGGTAGTTTCATTAGTTTGTTAATTTTAAAAAAATGAAAATTACGTTAGATTTATGTAATTATTCTTTTGGGTATAGGTAATAATTTAAATCCCAATTGTTTGGAATTATAAATATTAAAACTAAAATTTTTAAATTTATCTTACAATGATTTTTAGCCAAGTTAATAACAGAGTTATATTGCTTTTAGGGAATGAAATTAAATAGTGCAATTATTATGTTTAAAAAAGAATGTATATTATTTTTTGATTAATCATATATCAAAAATTCATTTAACTTCATGCATTCCACATTAAATATTTTATGCAGCAAACTTATCGCAAAATATTTAAAATGTTGATTACAAAAAGAACTTTTTTTTTATTTTCATTCAAAACTATTCATTTGGCATAAAAATCAAGCTTCTAAAGTATAGTATTAGCAGCTGATTTTATTGTTTTTAAAAATATTTAGAACCATTGAACAATCTTACTTATGCTGGTATTTTAGTTGCAGTTTTTTTAAATATTTTTTGTGAATGCTTAATTTCTTGCACCTTTTAGTTATTTAGTTTTTAATCTAGAAGTAATTAGAATGAAACATTATTGGAATTTCTGAAAGGAATGTAGATATACATAACTTTTATATATTTAATACCTTCCTAGGATTGTGTGTGGGATTTAAAATTGGTACTCTCATTGCGTAATCTAGTCAATTACTTTGTGTTAAATACTTTTTTAAGTATTTCTTTAAAAATTGAAAATTTGTCTGCTTATATGTTATTCCTATCGCCCAGTGGCTGAGTGGTTAGAGCATCTTGCTTCCACACCACAGGTCCAAGGTTCAAACCCCAGGCTGGGGAAGGTTGACTATGCCTTTCATCCCTTCAGTGGGTCGATAAAATGAGTACCAAGCTTGCTTCGGAACTTAACACTGGGGGTTTCGCGTCAGACTGACCACTTGACCGGAACATCTGCTCTTGCACCTCAGGGCCCATGTTCGCGTGTATTGAGTTGGGCACAGTAGGCCTTGGCCATCATGAGCTGTCGCGCCACTGAGTTAAGTTATATATTATTCCTATATATAAGGCTATAATTTTTGAAAAGAAATCCTTTATGGGCATGCTATTTTTAAGGTTTAATAACTTATTATAAAAAGGAAATACTTCAAAATCTTGCTTTAAATAAGATATTGTTACATTTAAATATTGTTATTGTAACAATATCTTATTCAATTTATGCCCCATTGTTGTTGCACAGGTATGTTGGAAAAAAATCAGTCACATTCTTTATAATATATATAAAAATATTTATTTATATAAAGAGAAATTTAAAGATATGAAGTTTATGATACAGAGTTAAAAAATAAGAATTAGTACTTTTCTGTTGTGTGATGGATCATAAAACGAACATATAAGCATTTCATTTCTGCACACTGGTTATGGGATCTGTGCAGAGCTTTTTTCCTTCTGAGTACAGAGGTTTTACTCTCAGTTGAGGATACAAAATTTAGAAAGTGTCTAGGAGTAAATCAGAACGAATAGTCATTTTATAGTTTTTATATTTTGGTAGATCCTGATACATGAACACAAAACTTCAAAATAATGTGTTCTATCAGTTTCATTCGAATATCATAATCGTCAGAATTAAAAGTTGCTTTCTTTGAAGGACAAAAGCTCTTCAGATAGTCATAAGAAAAGGAAAGATCCTTGTTTAACCCTTTAATGCATTTGCTCTATGTCTGACGTGGGCGAAAATTAACAGCAAATTTGCACATGCTTGTGTCTCATGCAGATGATCTTGTATCTTGTGTTATTTTATTTCTGATACCCATTTGAGATCTGTTCCAGTTAAAATACCCCACCTAATTCTAGCTCTACCCCTTTCCTGCTTCCTAGCCCCCCTAAACTGAAATTGCATTAAATAACTTACACTATACCTATATATTTATTTTCTGTAAAAGAAAAAAAAAACTTGGTTGTTTTTTCACCATTTTTTTCTGAAAAAACTCTTGCTTGAAGGGATTAATTAATACTTCTTTTCAGATTGTTGAGTAACTTACTTGAACCCAGTTGGCTCTTGACTCTATTCACATCATGTATTCCATGACCACAACTGGTTTATATCAGTTTTTTGCAGTTAGTTTATGTATGGATTTATAGGAGCTTTCTATCGCACCATCTTAAAACAGTAATCTTGTGGGGAAGTGGCAATTTTATCTTTCTGTGTCATAAGTTAATGGAAATTTTCTGGTAGATAATGCTGATTAGTAGAAATTCGCTTTTGCAGAAAAGTTGTCATAAGATAAAAGATCAAAATTAAAGTGTGTGTTGGCCAATGAAGCACATTTTGTCAGATAATTAAAATTCATAATCTTTCCTTTAAGGCAGAGGGCAATCAGGAGTGTATTTAACCCCAATTTGGTGTAATTGTTCCTGAAGATAATCATGACCAGAAGAGTTCTAAAAATTACAGAGAAAATTTGTCTAGGAAGATTCTTTGGCACTGGGGAGCAGGATCTTCCAAATCTTTCAGCATCATTGTCTTGCTCTACAAGTGGATTTTTCCATGTATCTGGAGATAATTGAAAAAGACTGGCTGCATGACAAGCCACCAGAAGGCTGTGGGATATTGCAGTTATGATTTGCTGGCGAGTCTGTCCTTTTGCTGCCTAGGATACCACAACGGTTGGAAGACAATAGTCCAAACAGCACAGTTGAGTTCATAAACTTTTTGCCTCACCTCCTCCACCTCTATTGAGACGCTATTGCGTAAGGAGCAGAGAGTGGGAATGGTAGACTGAGAATCCACAAAGGAAACAGCTTGTCTATGAGAGGTAGGTAAATTGGTTAGATGCATATTGCTTGTCTCACACAGCCTCTATCTGTGCACCAAAGTTTGTAGCGCTTAAGCCAACTGTGAAAGAGCCTTCAAAAAGCTTTTCTCAATAGGAGCCAGCCACAGCTGAGCTATCAGCATAAACATGGGGCCACATATTCTTTGGATGTAATGGTTTCAAGAGGGTTGGCACACATGGCAACAGTCTTTTTCTCTTAAAAATCAATTGAGGAATTAAAAGTTGGAAGGCTGAGGGATGGAGGAAAACTCTCTCGAAGGCTAAGAGGCAGGCAAGGAATATTCAGCTCTATGTTGTACGTATTCAGTAGGTCCTCATATCTCGAATAGAAAGACTGGTTTAAGTCGGGTTTTTTATAAATGTGTTAATTCTGGTTACAGAATTTGTCAGTAATTACTTTGTAACCATTCCAACCAAAACTTTTCCAAGTGATTTTATTAATGATTTTGTAACAAGTATATATTTTTCATAATTTTTATTGAAATTTATAATTCTTCTATGCACACTCATATTATAAATATGCATGGAACATTTTCAGGAAGTACAAAGAATTTTATTCCAAACCAAGCTATTTCCATAGATAAGTATGTAAATCATGATAGTTTGCTTTTTAAAAGCCTCAAAACTTTCACCAAAGGTTAAATCCCTTTCAGCAGTAGATATGGTTGTAAGTGTTTTTCATTATATCTGAAAAATTTAGTCAAGTTTTCTTAAGTTTTGAGCTAGGATTCAAATTTACATAAAGTGTATCTTTATCAGCAAAATGGAGAAACTTCATAATCAACTAGAAAATAATTTTGACTCATACTTTCCCCCAAAAATGAACTCTCAGTCTGCTTATTCATTAACCAGTTGTGCAGTATCAAGTCTAATGGTTAGCCCTTTGTGAAATAAATAAAACATTTGAAACATTGACATACATTTAAAACTGAATCTTGGAATCTCAAACTCTATCCTTAAGTTTTCCTCCTCTCAATTCTGATTTATATATTTCTCTACAAAATTATTTGTTTGTCTCAATATGAAGTACTAAATGTTTAAAAAAAAATTAAATTAAAAATATACATAGATCAAGAGTGTTATTCTTGTTGATTTAAAAATAGAAAACTGGGAAGCTGCGTATAATAAAAATCCCCTGATGTATCCATTGTCATGCATCTTGAAGGAAGTTGTGCACTATTAAAATTCTCATCAGGTAAAATATCAAAATCTGAGCACAGAGATGATGAAAAGAACAAATGCCTTATGTAACAATATGGTAATGGTGAAAGAAATTATCCTTTTCGTGCATGATGACAACTTTCAATTTTTATTTTTCGTGAACCTCCTTTCACCTGTCTTAAGAAATGAGATGATCCAGGCAATACTCCAGGTCAATTTGCTCCACTCCAAAGCAGAGAGCTTACCTTAAAATCTAGCATGTAATGCACATCTGTACTTTAAAGCTCAATTTTTCATTTTAAGGCATATTTGCTGTATAATGCACACATATTTTTTTACAGTGAAACCTAAAAGGTATGTGTGCTATGTTCGTGTGTTTTAAATATTTTTTTGAGATATTAGCCCAAGCTTTGGAAAAAAAAGCAAAGTTCTAAAATTACAACCCTAAGTTCATAAGGAATGTCATTTTTTTTTTTTAAAGAAACAGTATTCTAATCTATGAAGAAATCTTAATTTTTTATGCTCATCTTTTTTGTATTTTTAAAGCTTGCTTTTTTACATTCACAGAGTGCATAACATGTACCCCTAAGTTTTGATCTTATTTTATGTGTTAAGTGTGTGTTATATGCCAGATTTTACGTTGTAAAACTAAAATAAGCTAATTAGGGAAGTATTTTCTAAAGGTTCATATATATATGCCGATGGCATTAAGGACTTAGTAATAATTCTTTGTATATGGGAAGTAATTATTTAAATTCATTTCAGATTACCAATTTAATCCAAATATATCTGTAAGTTTGGGCTTGGGAGGCTTGATTAGTGGAAGACAATGAACATTTCTTTGAAATGAATTGTTTCATATCATATGGGTAAGTTGTAGCAACATATAGCCATATGTTATACAGAACTTTATAAATGCACTATCTGGCAGAATTTTCATGTGTAGTAAATTTTGATTTCTTAGTAAAACCATAAAACATTGTAGCAAATGATCTCCAAAATTTCAAGCATGACTTTATAGAAAATACAATACTTTTAATGAAGGATTTCAAATTCCGACACAATTTTTCTTTTTACACAAATAAAATCATAATTTGGTATTGTTTTTTTTAATTCTAGATGAGGTCATTTTCAAATACTCTTAACCTTTTACAATCTAAATACCCCTCCTCTAAGGCATGGAATCCATATTGGGAAAGGCCTCCCTAGACAAAGAGCAATATTAAATTTTTCAAATAAGACTTAAATGTTGTTTAAACCTTTTAATAAGTTTCTCATTGTGCAATTCTCAAATCTTTCCAGTCTATTCTCATATCTTTATCGATTGTTAAATGAGGATGTTTTAAAGAAAAAACTTTTCATCTGACAGATATTTTTGTTATCTGTTACATGTAAAAAATAATTCAGAATATTGTTGTATTAAATTGTGTTCCTAAAGTGAGTAAAAAAATTTGGTTACAGATATTTTTTTTGGAAATAAATTTCTTGTCATTCACTTCGAAACAGTCTCAAAAATTAACCTATATTTGATATTATAGGCTCTTTAAAAATAATAAATTATTTAAATTATCCTTTCTGCATAAATTGTTTTATAATTTTATTTACTGGAAAAGGGTTTTATTTCCATCTATAAATCAAAGTGAAATTTAATGTGCGTTTTTTGCGTTTATCTGTATTCTATAAGGAAACTACTAATAAAAACAAGAAATTTCTGTGTGTGTTTCACCTCTACCGGTCAAACTAAGCAACTCAGATGTATAAAACTTGGCATATAATTACTCTAGGTCCTAATGATGTGAACTATAATAAGCTTTTTTCGAAATTCGCTTTAGATTTTTAAAATTAAATTTTTAAGTGATTTTTCCCATTTTTTTTAAAAAAAAAACTGTATTTTAGTTTAGTTGGTTGGGAACAGTCAAATTTGTCTTGCTTATATATTATTTGATTATTCTGAACTATTTTTACATTCAATGCATTTTATCCTTTTATGTAATTTCAAAAAAAAAGGATGCAATTTTAGAAAAAAATTCACACTAAATGGTCATTCTACACTTTTGGAAAAGTGGGCAAGATGTAGCATTAAAGTGGTGATGATTTAGTTCTAAGCTTAACATTGGTGCCTACTACCTTCTGTGTCGTGAATATCAACAACTCGCAAACGTGAGTGGGTGATACTAAAGTCTAGCCACCGCATTAAATTTATGTATCTGTGTAATTTTTGTTTATGGTTATTTCTTTTGTATTTTAGTTTGTAATAATGCATGTAACTACCAATCTTGCAAGGCTTAATGTTATTAAAGCTGCTATTTTATTGTGCTGGCCACTTTTAAAGATATTTACTTTCCTTAAAATGTTCAATTTCATTTTATGCTCCTGATTAATCTTGGCTGTATTATTAGCATCAAGAAAGCCTGATTACACTCTTTGAACCTTTTTGTTGCATCTGAAATATTTTGGCTTCCCTATGTTGTTTATTAATTTTATGTTATTTTTAAAGGGTCAAAAACATTTGTACATATTTTGGTACTAAACAGTTGCAAGGATCTTGGGTTTGCACAGTTTTGCTTTTCCTTATTCTTTTTAACCTGAATGTTGGTTGTGCTTTGGCTACAATGTTCTCATCTGATGTTGATATCATAGCAGAAGGTAGTCAGCCCCAAAGTAAGTAAAGCTTGGAACGAAATCATCTTTAGCGGTACGTCTTGCCTATGTCCTTCCTAATAGCATGACAATTTGGTCTGGAAAAGGTTATTGCTTTTCTTCCTTTATTGGCTAATTCCATGTCTTGTTGGTGTAGTGTGAGTGATTGAATATTAATGTCACACTGTTCAGCTACACGAAGGCTTTTGGTGACGGACCATGTAATTTTGAACCATGGTCAAGTGACGTGGATGACACCTGAACTGGCACCCTCCTCTCCAAACTACCACACCACTCCAACGGGAAGACGTTTCAGCTCTCAACGGATTTAACGTGCATCGCTGCTCTACACGGCGGGTCTTTAGTGGTACTGGGCTCAAACTCATGACATGCCTGCCATGATCTGATATCTTGACCACTGGGCTTCTGCAGCCCTTATCATTGGTGTAGCAAAATAGTACAAAAATATATAGTCTATAACAAAATAAAATAGCACTCAATTCAGACTAACTGGGATTATCAGATTGTTTGAATTTCAGGTATTTACCTATTAGTGTCACCATAGCCAAATTGGTGCCATGTGAATCACTCCTTGATATCAAAAGAACAAGGATTTTTTTTGTAAGATTTTGGTGGGAAGTAGCAAGATTCGTGCGGTGCCAATTTGACTGCAGTGACGCTAATACGTAAGAATACGAATTTTTATTTACGTTGAAGATTTTCTGAGCCGTTTAGGGTAATTTCATCAAAATCGGACCTTTATCTATTTAAGGTTGCTTTTCGGCTTGAATTAATGTGATCATTTCTACTATATGCTAGGTTACTTCATATTTATTTATTTCATGTTTAAATTTTTTATATCCGAGATTTTCCTTCAAAATTAAGGCTTAATTTTTCTTTTTTAGATAACCTTTTGATTAAACCCTTTATCTACCGCATTATGATTTGCTGCAGTTTTTTTCACTTTTCTGGTATAATTTGATTTTTATTTGCATTCAGTCATTTCTGTTTACTTTATAGATGCTAATTTCCTCTCTTACATTCAAAGATAATTGTTTTTGTTAAATTATTATTTAATTTCGGGCCAAATTGTACTTTGTTTAAAATATTTATAATTTAAACATTAATCAAAAAATAAAATATTTTAAATTTTTGGTTATACTACTTTACACAGGGTTTTATCCTCTAAAAAAATATTATAATTGCTATAGTAGAGGAATTTTATGTTTTTGAAACTTAACCCATGCACAAAAAACGGGCATTTCAGATGGTATATAATATATTATAGTTATAGAAAATATATTTTATAATAAAATTAATATATATCTTATATATTGATTAAATTATCTTATAAATTTTTTTTTTAAATATTTAATTCTTTATCAATAAATGAGATTTTTTTATTTTACAGTCATTTTTTAAGTAAAGGGTATGTCACAATTAATTGCTCAATGAACATTTTTAATCAATTTTTTTTATTTCAAAACCTATGAAGGAAATTATTGTTATGTAATGATTGATTGAGTAAATGAAAATACCAAACCCCTTTTATTATTTTAACCTCTAAGAAAATAATTTATTATTAAAACAATGAATATATTAGTCTTGTATAATATACTTTTTTCGTCAGATACATGTTTAAATGATTTACTAAACACAGTAGAATGAAAACAAATTATAATAAAATACTAAAATATTTTAATCAGACGGTATTCTTTTGTTTTTGAATGTTTTTTAGTGAATGTAAACGTATATATACGCTTTTCCCCATACAGTCGACTCTCGATAATTCGAAGTTGGAGGGACCAATGAAAAACTTCGAATTATCAAGAGGGTTGGAAAAAACTCAAAATAAAGAAGAAATTTTTTTTTAACACATTTAAATTTAAAACTATGTAATAAAGCAACAGTTGTACATAATTTTTTTAAAGTACATTTTATACAGTATATAAAAATAAAACAGAAGTTAAAAGTCCTATATTAAAAGAATACACTTATGTCTTGAAAACAACTATTGAAAGAATATACATACTATATATAATTAATTCTTTGTCGAAAAAATTGGGGTTTTTTCTTTTTTTGTTTTAAGACTTCAATCTAACTTTGTCAATAGATTTTTCCAGGTACAAATGAAGCCTGTAAAATATCTGCATCAACATGATTTTGAAGGGAAAAATTACGTAGTTTGTTTAGTGACTCTCTTTTTAAATTCTGACAGAGTTGCAGTCAACTCCTCCGATTGTCTTCATCACTTTCTGTATCATTGTGGTCCAAACCCACAATTTCAGCGTCAGATAGAGCTCCCCATACAGCAATGTCTGTGTCAACCAATATGTAGTCGTCAAATCTTGTTCTGGAAGAGCTTCCCAAAGAAATGGTTCAGCATAAAATTCAGTGAGTGTATCGTCCACATCAACCAGATTCGGCGAGGGGAAGCCTGTCTTTTTAAAACAGCTGTGAATTGTCAGAGTAACAGCTCTCCAAGCCTTGTCAATCATGATCAAAGCTGTTGAAATAGAAATAGTTACATTCTGCTGATTTTCCAGGTTATCCAAAATGCTTTTAAGAGGCCCTTGGACAGAAATCGAAACTCGAAAACGCCCTCTTCTGGGAGGGGGGATTGGGCGTGTCCAAAGGAAGGGCGAAGTACTCGTGTCGTAATGATCGAAGGTAAATAGTTCATAAAAAGATTATAATACGCTTTTTAAATTTCCATAATTTTCTCGATTTTGAAATAAACATTTTTTTTATGCTACTATTCTTCCAAAATTTAAACACTTTATTTCTTTCTATTGGTTATGTTCTGACAGCTGTCATGATAAAAGCAAGCATCACTTTTAGAATCTTCCCTTTTTCACATTTAGGGATAGCTTCTGTTCCCTCCCAACCATTTGAAACACTAAAACCCCTCCCCTTCTACTTTTTTGTTTGAAGCTTCAGGAATGGGAGAGCTTCTGCATTCTTCTGGATTGGTGGGGTTCCAGTTTGACTTTTACAGTCTGTGACAACATTTATAGGAAACAAACTGACCCCTCTTTTATTGCTCTCTTCCCCCATCGTTCAAGTTTGTGAAGCACTAAAGACTCCAAGTTCAAAAAAGGTCATGAATACAAAGCTGTACTCTCAAGTGTCATTCTCTCTGTCCCATCATGACTTAGAACAGGGATGGCCAAACCAAATGACCTAGCAGGAAAACATTAAATCCTGCAGGCTGCATATAAAGATTATATATCTTTATATTAGATTTTTAAACCCATTACAAACATTTATTGGAGTGAAAATTAAAAAAAATGGAATGAATTATTGATTTTATTATTTTTCATCTATACAAGCATAAGATAATTTAATATGTAATTACGTAGAATCAATGATCTTTTTTCACAAACTGTCGAGAGTCTAGGTCTGTGAGATTAAATGCAATCATTAGCATTATCTGAGTTTAATTTGTTTTGTATCCTCACTGAAAAATATATTTCACTTAAACATAATTTTCTGAATGACATTAAAATGTTTATAGCTGTGTGAGATGGCACTGTATTTTACGTGAGAGAGTTTGTAATATAAAATTTAGGAACTGTTCTTGTTTTAAATTTAGATTTCAACATCCGAATGTGTTGATCGCATTTGATAAATTCTTTCCTCCATTTTACGTGGGTTTTCCCACAAATGGGAAAAGGGTGCATTTTGCATTAGAAGCTATTTAGTTTTGCTAGACATTGTGCTGGCAGTATAAAAATTATCTCGTGGAACCCAAGGTAGTAAAAACAATAGAATATTCACAATCTAATAGAAAGTATATATATACAAAAAGATAAATGTGTGTTTAATATTCTTCTGTTATATTATAATAAAAATTAAAAAGGTGTTGCAAAATAAAGTATTATATATAAATAAAATTTTCAATTTTAATATTGAATAAGATGGGCTTTAAATACTTGAAATTATACAAATTTCATAAGAAGCATTGAATCCATTGTGCATATGCCTGTACCAATTTCTTTTCAATTTTTATTGTAACTTCATTGGAACCCAGGGGTTCCGTGGAACACAGTTGAATTGAGGAACCCTACGAACTATAAGACATTTGGGAGAAAGATTTATTCCATTTTTAGAAATATATCCTGAAACAATATTTAAATTTAATCAACTTGTTATAGGTACTTTATAGATTGTAAAATGTTGTATTTGTTATAAAATTCATACTATTTTAATAGTCACGCATCAATAATAAACTATGCTCAGATTCACCTATCATGTATTATACTTAGTAATTGGGATATGTTTGCATTTTTTTTTCACTCAATTGCAAATTATTTGCAATTGAGTCAATGCATTATTTGCAGTGCATTTATATTTTGTGTCTAATTTGTTTTCACACCTTCGTTTTGTTTCCCCATATGTTGAGAAACACATTGTTCTGATTGGTATTAAAATCTTAGAGCTGTGTGAAAAATCTTGAGCATTCTGCATGTGTTTATAACCTGAAACTAAGGAGCCATTTTTACTTAATTTTAGATTTTAACGTCAAATCTGTTGAGAAGTGCCCCAATAAGTTGTTTCCTCTTCTTCATTGGCAAAATTTCTCATTTATCTTTTATTATTAAAGTTCAAACCCCAATTTTGATAAATAATGATAATAAACTGGGTCCCTCAACACTCTCTGAGTGATTTGTGGCTAAATGGCTATTTGGTCTACATGCTGCAAAAGGCACTATACAATTACAACTATGCTGGTCTTGGCGGTAGTGAACCCAGGCAGGCCCTACTGGCTACCGACATCACTAACAGCTATACCGCATAGAAGCGTAAAATTTTACAAATAAAGCATCAAAGCCTAGATGTTTTATTAAAAAATCATAATACATTTACATATAATTCCAGTAAAATTGAAAAATTGTTTAATAAAATAAATGTTTATATTTGTTGCGTTAGTTAGGTGATTATGAAAATGATAAGCAAAATTTCAGATCAAATATTAAAAAATAAAATTGTGTATCAATACGCCAAGCCCACATTACTATATTAATTGAAATTGAACTAATATGCAATTACACAATCTATGTTTTAAACTTGTTTATACTTGTGAAATTAGGAAAATAAAAAAGAAATCTTATGGCGTTTTCTCCTAATTTTCTGACAATATTTACTTAGTTAAATTATTCTTGTAAAAAACTTTTTTTTTGGGGCTATTTTTCTTATTATATTTGTTATATTGTATGCTATATATTACAGAAAAATTTTAAGGGGATCAGTGGTGCACACAAAATGGGGGTCCGGACCCCCCAAAGCCGTCGATTTTTTTTGATTGATTATAATTCTATATAATACGTATCATTTAATTAAGTATTCGTTATTAATGATTAATTTTATTAATTAATGTAATTATTTATTCAATAATTAGTTTTACTGTGTTTGTTCGAAAATCAATAAAATCAAAAGGAATAAAAACACAAGAATGGTGAACTTTCGAGCGGACCCCCTATTGAAAAATTTCTGTGTGCGCTACTGAAGGGGACTAAAAAGAAAAACCCTTTTTTCGAAAGGAATAGCTACTGATAAAAATTTGGAAACCCCTGATCTAGAGTTTCTCAATAATACAAACAAATAGTAACATAAAGATACAAACAAAAAGACCCATGATGTAGAGGGTTTGATAGATGTTAAATTTGTAGAGGCTCATTCTTGTTGGCAGGATGGGAAGAAAGGGAAAACTCAGGTGGCGTCCTCATCATTAGTCCGTGGTGAAGAATAAAATGTAATATTGCATACAAAACAAATGCATTACGTTTCCTTTTCTCTGAAATTTTTCTCTTACACTCTTGATGTCAGAACTTCCTGATGATTTCTATGTTTATGTCTTTAAAATTTTCTTTTTGTCTTTTGCTTCTTTCCTTCCTCAAATGAAACTCAAATTTGCTATAAGTACAAAAAGCAAATAAAACATCACGATTATTAGTATTATTTTTGAAATAAAATGCGTCAAAGAAAAGTGTAAATTGGATTACAAGCTATGGTACAAGGGAATGTATTCATATATTTAGAATAATCAATACCAAAAATCTTTAAAGCATTTTACGCGGTTAACAAATAATTTTAGCTAAAATTAACGAGCTAAAAAAGAGAGAGGAGGAAAATCGGAATTTCACGGATTCTTCCAACCTCCTGAGATGTCAAACATTAAAATTGTGTAGCGATTTGTCTGTACATTAAATATATGAGTGAGAGTAGAGGACCTGTTCACGTAATCACTCCACGGTAGCATGTAACAAAAGTGTTTCGTAAAAGCTTATTTTATTGGTTGATTAGGTATACACTGATATTACAATATTAAAAAATATATGGTAGCTTTTAATGGCTTGACTAAATTTTGAAAATTTTAAGGGTACCAGCATATTATATACTTTCAAAAAATCAATTTTTCAAATGTAGATTTTTTTTTAAATTTAGCATTTATTGAAGATATGAAACTTTATATGAGAACCATAACTTACTGGGAACAAAAACAGATAAAAACAAAAACTCTTTTTTTTATGATTTAATTACATATTTTCCATGATGCAAGGTATTTACATATATATTTACATTACCTAACTAGCATTAGTTCATTGCGTTAATTTATATAATCCAGCAAAAAGACGTATTTACAAGGATTTTTTCTGTTTTCCTGTGCTTCCAGAATCGAAGCTTAGGGTTACGTATCATCGATCTAGGATATCTTGGATCTGTAAAGTTCTGGCGAAAATAAACGAATTAAATAAAAGGTTCAACTTTTTAAACATTTTATCTCGCCAAGAAGCCACATACACACACATCGTCCTTGAATATTTTTCCTATTTACCCTTTTTGTCCACATTACAAAAAAGCAATGCCTCACTACATGTTACTTGTAATTGCCTGTACTTGGTAAAAGTAATCATAATTTTATGTATTTGTATCTGGCCGAATCTATCAAATTTTCAGAAAGAATTTTTAAAGCTTATTGCTTCGTATTAGGGTTATGTCTTGGCAAGCGGGACATTTAACCTACACAATACCATCGGTGGCAGCTAAATATTGAAATTTTGGATGTATGAAAAGTCACCAGGGACAATTTTCAAACAAGAGTTTTTCTAAGCTTTTCAACGCCTACATGGCACGATTCTCAATTTTGGAGGTTTTGAAAGAAAGAATGTGAAAAATTGATTCACTTTATCTGACGATTCAAGAAGTATTTAATAAATATTAATTGTTCATTTTAGTGATTAACAAAATATAATTTGTCTAGTATATAAAAAAAAATTAAGAAAAATAGAATAAAAAAACATAGAATAACTTATTTTAGAAGACGTATTAGCAGAAATTTTTTTTCAAGTGCAAATTCAAAGAATGCACTGCACTTTCAAAGAATGGCGCAAATGTAAATAGTTTCTTAAATACGCTATAAATTCTTTGAAAACTAGCCCCATTTGAAAAGAAAAAAAAATCTGTTACACAGTCCCCACGGAGAGTCATAAATTACCATTCATCAATGGAACATACGGGGAAATTTCATGTATCCTTCCGCAAGAAGGCGGAGTTACAAGTTATTTTCCCTCTTACCAAAATGTGCAATGCTGACTTAATAATTACTCGCAAAATTAATTTAAAAATTTTAAAGTATACGCGTTTGAAAGAGCATAAAAAAAGGAAATTTTTCCTGTTTTTACTTTTTTTATCCGATAATTTAAAATGTTTTTATGATCGTTTTAATGCACTAGAGAGATATGAATTTTCAGATCTTTAAATAATATTTAAAAATACTTAGAAATTTTTTTTAAAAAATCGAAATAATGGAAGAGTTTAATTTTTTTTCGCTTTTATATATATATATATATATATATATATATATATATATATATATTAAAATATATATATGCATTTATTCCATGATTGCAAGCAATACCCTAGATGTAAATATAGGAGAAAGAAACTCCATAGGATTAACATTACGCTCGAGATTTCGTGGTGGCGTATCAACGAGAGCCTTAACGACTTCACGCCGATAAAAAGTTTTAAAATTATGTATGTGGGAATCCAACCGAAATCTTCCAAAAAGATTGGATTCTTCAGATGGCGGGGTTTTTATGGCGTGGTGTCTAGGGGTTTTAGGGTGTGTTAGTTAATTTCGAAATAAAATAGACAACATAGTTCAAAAAAAAACTAGTTAAAAACCAAATAATTTATTAAGAATTATGGGGGAGATTTTATATGGGGAATATTTCAAAAGAATGGGAAAAGGGTTAGAAAAACATATTTCGGAAAAAATAGGAAAGTTAGATCAAAATTACTTTAAGGAGGCAATTGGGGGTTAAAATTTCATTATGGTGCTTTAAGACTTACTCCCTGGCGGGGAGGGGAAATAGAATTTCGTTATGGAAATTATTAAGATTTACCGCCTGGCGCGGACAAAAGTGCTGACGCGCGAAACACGACTTCTCTCGAGGGTGAGTGGGTTTTGGGAAAAAGGTTCATGTCGGCTTTTTAAAAAGGACCCCAGAGGGGTTGATGTGGAATACTGTTTTGATTAGAATTCCCGACCTCGGTAAATGGGGATATGATCTAATTTTTACAAAATGGAATATCCTACAAAATCCCCCCTCCTCTGACTGAGGGTCTCTAAAACCAAAATGTTGGGGCTAAATTATTTAAAAAAAAGCTAAATTGGTTCAGCTATAACCATAAATTTTAAATATATGAATGTTTATGCAAAACCCAAAAAAAAAAAAAAAATATTGTTCTTTTAAAATAAAAAATATACAGATGAAAAAGATGCATCCCCGATATTTAAAATTTCCCCGGACCCAAAAAAAAAAACATAAAAATACCAAAATATTTTTATATTGGGACTTGCAATTAACTAAATACCAAATCAAAAACAAAAAAAAAAAATACCCTTTAAAATGGGTTTTGAAAGGAAAAGAATAATCAAAAAATATAAAAAATTTGTTAAAAAACGAATATAAGAAAATTTTTGGGAAACGATTTTTACCACATAATAGCAATTTAAATTTTTCTCAAAAAGGATATAATATCAAAAAGATTAAATATAAAAATACTACCCAAAATTTAATTTGTAAAAAAAATATTTCATTAAATCAGTTGAGGTGGTGGGGGAGTTCGGTTTTTCGTGATGCCCAAACCCTTTTTCCACTTCATATCACCCTCTAGAATTCACTTTGGTTATTTTATAAGGACCTAAGAACTTTGGTCGTGTTTTAGCCCAGTTCCAAATTGAGCCCTTTTTGGATGGCTCAAAGATCCCCCTTTCCGTACATTGGAGCTATCTTTTTTTTTTTTAGTTTTTCCCGGTTCTCGGGATTGTATGGTTTCGATGTTTTTTTTGGCGTCTTTCCCTTAGAAATTCACTTGTTCTTGTAGTTCTTCCGCCATTTCTTCTAGCAGTAGGTTTTGATTCGAATGTCCCCCCTTGTTACGCTTTTTTGGTTCCTATTAAAAGTTCGAAGGGTTGTCCTTTTTGGGCTTGGGACATATAGTGCTGTTAAGTTTTTTTTGTAATCTGTCGACGTATTTGTACCATTTCGTTGAGTAGTCTAACGATAGCTTGGTAAACTGGAATAAAAAGTTCGGTGTATTCGTTCAATTTGTCCGTTTCCCTAGGAATGCCTGTTGCTATTTGTAGATGTTGAATTTTTTTCTTCAGAACAGTAGTGGGTTGAATAATTTTGAAGTGAACGCTGAACCTTTTGTAAAAGTGATAATTTTACAGGGTTGCCAAAGGTTTTCTGTTGTATTTTTAACTTTTTTCCCGGGGATTTTCAGCGAACAGTTTTAACAGGATATACCCAAAATAAATTTGGTAAATGCGTCCACTACGGTGAAAATGCTTTGATAAAACTTTTATTTGTGGAAGGAAAATGGCCAATGAAGTCAACATGATACTTACTTAGAGGGATTTTTTACTTTGGAAATGGGATTAAAAAACCCCCCTTTTTTTTTGCCTGTTTTTATTAGCTAAGATACGGGGGACTGAACAACTTTAAAAACCTTTTTTTAAAAAAAATTTTGTTTTAAATTTCTTCTTTTTTTCGCTACTGAAAAAGGACCTTTTTTCGTGAATTAACAATTTTTTCCCCCAAAAATTTTGTTTAGGAGTTACGTTTAAATTTCCCGCCCATTTAAAATATTTGTAGAGTATCCCGTTCCGTTCAAAAATTCTTCTAATTTTTGCTTCTTTGAAGCGACTTCTGTTTTGGATGCAAATGTTTCTTTTTCTTGTGTTTTTTTCAGTTTTTAAGTTAATGTATCGTTACAGATTATTTAAACGGGATATCGACTTAGAATAAATTTTTTCATTGATTTTTAAACTCTATGCTCTTTTTCCCATAATCAAATTCTTCAAATTTTGGAGTGCCCATCTGGCTATACAGTAATTAGATTTTTTTTGCATGGTTTTCAAATGCTGAACAGTCATTTACAATTTTTAAAATTTTGGGTCCTAAAAGATAAACACGGAAATTTTTTTTTAATGCGTTTTTTGGGGAGTACCCTAGTTCGTAGCTATCATATTTTTTCTGCTGTATTTGTTTTTTTTCGACATGTAGAAAACCGGTTTAAACTTTTCCATCTTCCTTCTTGTAAAAAGAATTTATCCTTGTTTACAAGCGTAGTATCAGTTCTTTCTTTTTTATATTTGTAGATTTTTGAAAAAGAGTGGGCCTTCGGACATAATATTTTTTTAACTTCTCAAATCGTTTTTTGTAGAGCCCCAAAAACAAAGGGATTTTCTTTTTTTTGTTAAATCGCTAAGGGGTTTTTGGGCTATCGTTGAATAGCCCTTTGATATATTTGCGGAAAAAACCCGGTTAAGCCAAAAAAACTCGGGATTTTGTTTTATTGTTGTTGGTTCGGGGTTTTTGGAAACTTGGTTTTGCATTAGATGGTTTAATAGTTCCTTTTTCCCACAACGTGACCTAGAAATTGGTTGTTTTTTAAAAATTGGCATTTCTTAAATTTTAAATTTTCCCAAACCGAAAATTTTAGCGATTTGGAAAAAAATTTAATTTTTTCCGGGCCTTCCTTTTGGGCCCCTTTTCCGCTGGAATTCGAGATCATCCAAAATAACTGATTACAATTCCTTTCCGTGTAAGATCTCTAAATATAAAACATATTTTGGGAAAAACTCCCGGACCTTGCTCAGCCCAAAAAAGGAACTTTGTTAAATTCAAATTGCCCGTCTGGGACGAAAAAAGGACATACTTTCTGCAAATTTTTTCCCCAACACCCAACTTGGAAAAAAGCCATTACGTAAATCTAATGTAGAATATACCTTTTGCTTCTTGAAAAGTGCCCAAAAACATCTTCGATGAGAGGAAAAGGAAATTTATCTTTCACTAGCTTCTGGTTAAACCCTTTCTGTAGTCAATACACATTCCCGACGATCCATCTTTTTTTTTTACCATTACGATCGGACTTGCATATTCCGATTAACTCGGGCGTATAATCCCCTTTTTTGAGCCATTCCTCTATTTGTTTATTTACCTCCCTTTTCTTTCGGTGAATGCTAGTCGACGAGGTGGTTGACGGGGCTGGTTCTTCGTCTTTCAAAAATAATTTCATTGGACGTCGGTAGATGCTATTTTTTTTTTGGTTTATAATCTTGTATTAACTTCTCGAGTTCCTTCTTTTTCCCGGGAATTTTCAACATGACGCAGGTCTAGCTCTTTTTTTGAAGATTTTCAGCAGATATTTGCATAAATTGGGGAATTTTTTATATTTTTGATGAATTTAACTCCTTCTTTCGTGAAACTTATCATTCTTTTTTCCAAAAAGGTTCCCGACCCAATAACTGCTTCGAATTTTAATTTATCGGGAGGTACAACATGCCCAAATCAATGAATAGTTTTCATTGTCAATTTCAAATTCATGTTCAAAGGAACCGATAGTTGTCACCTGTGCTTCGCCAATACCCGGGAGAAGTATTTTATTCTTCGATAATTTTGTTGGGTCCATGATTCTTCTGCTTTGTTATCTCGCCAAAAATTACGGTACTACCAAATTTTCTATAAGCCCGGATTTTTCTTTTTTTCCGAAAAAAATTTCTTTTGTACGGGAAACCTTCCTTAACGATGAGGGGCAAGTTTCCCTGGGCTTTTTTAATTTCCGTGACTTTGAATTTCGTCTGAGCATTGTAGTTTGGGTGTTTTCGTAAAAATTTTTTTTTTGTAAACCCCCTTTTTTGCATTGGTTTTTGACATCTTTGAACATTTTCGTACTTGGTGACAGGAATTTATAATGTTTGTTGAAATTTTTTTGACGCTGGGAAAATTCTTATCTGTTCTGTTATAGTATTCGAATTTTTTTCGGTGCTTCATATCTACGAGTTTTTTAATGGGTTTAATTCTTGTTTCTTCGCAAATGGGTTTTTCCCCTTGCCCCAGTGTCTTTTAACGTCTTCGAATTTTCAGGTTTTTTCCCCAATTGAACAGGAGAGTTCAAATTTTGGGCCCTTTATCTAAGTAATATTCTTTAAATTCGAAAGGTGTTTTTCCGTTTAAAATTGATCCGTTATGATTAGATAAGATTTGCTTTCAATTTAAAAAATTTTAAGATAAAAATTTTAATGCACCAAAATACATTAAAAAAATGCCCAAAGAAATACTTTAAAAAATTTTACGGGAAAAAAAATTTTAGACCAATAATGTTTAAAACAACTTTTGAGCTAAAAAGTGTAATACTTAAATTGAAATACTTTAATTTTTAATTTCAACCAAAAAAAAAAATTTTATAAAAAAAAAATTTTAAAATATCAGTTGTCTCTTTTTTTTATAATAAATGCAAAAAAAATTTAAAATAAAAAAAAATTAAAAAATAAATCTTGTTTTTTGTTTTTTTTAAAAAAAAAAACTGAGAAATTAAATTTATTACAAAATGAAAAAGAATTTAATCATTCGAAATGAAACAATTAAAAAGTTAGTCACTTAAGGGGAAAAACTCATATATATATTTTTTTTTTTACACCAATAAAAAAAAACATTCAGGATCTATCTAAAAATCAAAATTTAAGAAAATTTTCAATAGAAAGCATAATAATTTGGGCAAAAAGAACCAAAATATTCATATATTTTAATGATAAAAGTACGCCATTAAAAAATTTGGGTCATCTAGGATGTTTCATCAATAAAAATTTTAAAAAAGAAAGATGTTTAAATGAAAAGCAAAAATAATTCAGTGTAATTTCCAAAAAAACAGGAAATGATTAATTTATTACACAACAGCTGAGGGAAAAAAATGTTTTTTCAATCGAGATAGCCCAATATGAAGACCAAAATACTTTTGAGGCGCCGGTCAAAACCCAAAACAACAAAGGAAATTTTGTTAAAACACATAAAAAAGATTCATTACACAAATATACAATCTTGAATATTACCAAATTTTCCCTTTAAAATTTTAAAAGAAAATTTTTTGCAAAAAAATTTAAAAGGGGATTAAATATGCACAAATATAAAAAAAGTATTTTTTTAAAATAAACATGCTTTTTAAAAAAAGGCCTATACACTTTAAAAATTCAAAAAAAAAAATTTTTTTAACCATGACGATGGCTCTGAAATTCTTCTTTTTGAATTTTTTTTTTAATGAAGAACAACAAAAAAACAGTACCAATTTCAGTTGTTGAAAACGTAATTTTTTTAAAACCGGGAGGAAGTTTTAAATGGACTGGATCGGATCCCCTGTAAATGTTAGTTTGTTAAAAGGTTTTAGAGGCAAAAAACCCTTTGTTTACTTTTAGTCAGCGTCCCCAATTTGGGGCGTTAAGCCAATTTTTTCAAAAAAGAAGAAGGTTAGTAAAAAAAATTTTAAAAAATCCCGGAGCGATCCCCAATTACTGTGGGAATCCAACCCAAATCTTCCAAAAAAAATTTGGGTTCTTCAGATGGCGGGCACCCCTGGTGTTCCAAGGGGGTTTTTGGGGGTGTTAGTTAATTTCGAAATAAAATAGACAAAATAGTTCAAGAAAGAAACTAAATTGAAAACTAAAAAAATTTATTAAAAATTATAGGGGGGTATTTACATGGGGGAAAATTTCAAAAAAAATAGGAAAAGGTTGATAAGCATATTTGGGAAAAATAGGAAAGTTAGATCCCCATTACTTTTAAAGGGGGGCAATTTAGATTAAATAGAATTCATTATGGGTATTTAAAACTTACTGCCTGGCGCGGGCGAAATAGAACCTTTGTTATGGTAATTTTTAAGATTTACCGCCTGGCGCGGACGAAAATGCGCTGACGCGCGAAAAAAACGACTTCTCTCCCACGAATGTTAGTGGGCCTCTGGAGAAAAAAAGGGTTTTGTCGGGTTTTTTAAAAAGGGCGCTAGATGGCGTTGATGTGGAATAAATGTTTTGATTAGAATTGCCGACCTCGGTAAATGTGATATAACCAACTTCAAAATGGAATATCCCACATGTAAGGGTGCCCTGGTCGAGTGGCTTTTAAGTTTTGAGGTTTGTTTGGGGGGAAAAATTTAAGTTTCTCTTTTTATAAAAGGTGGTGGGTTTTTGTACACAAATACAGTTGTCTAAAAAAAAAGAAATTTCATTTTTCTCTTTTCATATCCCAGTTCAGTGAGAGACCAACTATTCATTAACGGTTGGTGGTCATCTATTTCTTGTTTGAGTGGTATTTGGAGGGGGAAAGAAATTTATGCTCTTGAAACACCGGGGTTTTTCATATTTTCCTATGACAAAGGGGTAATCTTTTCTGAAAACCCTCCATGTTTTTCAGCCCGTAAAATAGTTAACCCTCCTTGCTATGTTTTCCTCCATGGCATTTTTTTTTTTTTTGAATGTAAATTTTTTTTCGGGAAACACTTGAAGAAGAAATCTGGTTTCATCCGTGTTGAAAAAAAGTTACGTGGTTCGTACTCCTTTTTTAGATCCCAAAGCCCAAATTCTGCCACTTAGAAGAAACGGTTTTATGTGACATTTAGCTTTCCCCACACATTTTTTTAAGACTACCCCCCTTCCTTTTCTTAAAAAATTTTTAACCATTTTCCCCTAAAACCGAAAACTCGATTCCTAATTCTTTTGGTGAATGCTTTAGCCTTTTCCTTCAATAAAGAGCCACCCATCGGGAAAATTCTGTCCTCGACATTGTCTCTCCATGACACTAAACACTGTTCAAGACGTGGAAAATTAATGCTTTTTTCTCCTCTTCTCGAAGATGAAGATTTTTTTTTATTCTTCAGAATAGTGGAAAAACGAGCTAGTGGGATTTCAAATGTTTTTGGCTACATCGACCTTCCTCTCACCTTCAACTGATTCTATCATTTTTTACTTTTCAGAAATTGTTAACCCCTTTGAAAAAAAGAAGACGTCGTTTCTTTCGGTGAAAATGACACTGGGTGAGGTGTAAAGTAGTGGCCCAAGGTTTATCAAAATTTAACAGGTAGGAAACGTAAATCACCACAATTTTAGTAAAATAATATTTCAATTTAAAATTTGGGAATCAAAAATAACAAAGTCGTATTCTCCGTCACACCAGCACGGGGTATACTTAATAGCAGGGTCGACAACATGGCACGTGGAGAAATTTTAGTGCACATTACCGCTCTTTTTTAAAAAAAAAATAGAATAAAATTAAATCCCTACCCCCTGTCTTTTCCTGTACATTTTATATAAAGGTTTTATTTTCGCTTTCAATTCTCTGCCATAAAACGTTCTCTGAATTATCTTGGGTGTAGTTTGAGTGTTTTATTTTTTTAAAACATCTGTTTAAATGGTTATTATTAGTAATAAATACCCAAAGCAAAACAAAATTAGTGTGCAATACTTGTAAAGGAAGCATCCTCATTACTGCACGGTGAATAAAAAAGAAAGCAGTTTTTCATCCATCTAAAGCTTGGGTATCAACGGAAAAATAAAAACAGATGGCTTAGGAATAAATCAAAATTCTGCTTAGCAAATACTGGAAATATAATAAACAAAGTAGTTATTCTATCAACATGCACAATTTGGACTGAAAATAAGTTCAGTAAAAAAACCGCTCGTGGGATAATTAGATACAGGAAGTGAATCTAACTTCATTATATTGAAGGTTCGAATTATATTGAGAGTTTTATAGGATAACTTCGAATTATTGCGTGTTGTAGTCTGGCCAACCACAAATTTTACTTCGAAATATTGAGAGTACCAAAACGTATGGTTTTAGATCGAAATATCAAGAGCTTTTCTAGGGGCTGAGCATATACTTCGAATTAGCGAGAGGTTCGTATTATCGAAAGTTCGAATTATCGAGAGTCGACTGTATATATATTTATAGTTTTTTTTTTACACTTACATATGTTTAATCAAACGATCAGAAAAAAATCATTTCAATAGCTATCTGTAAGATTTTTTAATTCGTGGTTTATAAATAATGGGGGAGGTAGAGCGAGAGAAAATAGCTGTACACTCAACAAAAGCCACTGTAAGGCCGGGCTATAGAGAGAAAAAAGAAACGCGTCTGACAATGGGAAGACAAGAAATTTCGAAAAAGGGAATTGTAAGGATGTTAATACAGAATCATACACAACAGGAAGTGCTGACAGTTAGAGAAGGGGAATTTCCATGACAATATGTTATACATTCAAAAATGTTCATGCAATGCAGGGGGTATATGAAAGGGAAAGAAACCTGTCTGGCAGTGAAAAGAAGTCAAACAATTTCGAAAAAGGGAATTTTAATGACATCATTATAGCAATCACTCACATCGTACGCGTACACACCTGCACAAAAGTGCTGCCGTCATGAAAAAAAGAGGAAATTAAGTTATACACTCTGTAAAAGCCTGTGCAACGCAGGGTTTAGCAGAAGGGAAAGAAACAAAAAGTCAAAATAATTTCAAAAAAGAATAATGGAAGTGCTGATTTTGTGAAGGAAAGGGAAAATTTATATATAAAAGAAAAAGCCTGTGCAATGCCGGACCAAGCAGCTAGTGAACAAATAAAAAAAAAACACCCTCTCTCTCTCCGTAACAAACAAATGAACAAAAAAAATCGTTCGCTTATCCACCACACTGGTGGGAGAGTAGTGTGGTGGTATCTATATAAACCAGTACTAGACATCATGTGAAGACGATCGTTTTGGCCTGATTGATAAAGTATTCGCGTTCGGAACGGAAGGTGCCGGGTTTGAATCTTCCTGCAGACTCAAGCTCATTTACTTCCTTCCGTATCGTCAATACAACCAGCTATACAAATTGAATCTCAGTTACCTGAACCCATTTCTGCTACTGCTGCTGCTCCTGACAATAGCCTAAATACCTCTTCCTCATCTATATCAACTGAAACATGCCCTTTTCCTACGACTTCTAGAGGGCTGCGGTAGCCCAGTGGTTAAGGTATCGGACCATGGCAGGCATGTCATGAGTTCGAGCCCAGTACCACTAAAGACCCGCCGTGTAGGGCAGCGATGCACGTTCAATCTGTCGAGAGCTGAAACGTCCTCCCGTTGGTGTGGTAGTTAGGAGAGGGGGGTGCCAGCTCAAGTGTCGTCCACGTCACTTGACCATGGTTCAAAATTACGTGGTCCGTCGCCAAAAGCCCTCGTGTAGCTGAACAGTGCGACGTTAATATTCACTCACTCACTCACCCTTACGACTTCTAATAAATTTGCCGCATCGTCAACTGAAGTTCAACCATCAGTTCCCTTACCAGAGTCTGCCATTACTACTTCCAGTAGTGAACCTTCAAATGCTTCTAAAATCCCAAAGTGTAAAACAAAATTCAAAAAATAGAAGAAAGCACCCAAAAGTACAGAAATTGAAATAAAAGTGGCTCTACATAGACCCAGAAAGTCAGCACCTACGGAATATGCAACTGATGAGGAAGACGAACTTGAACCAAATCCTGCGGATAAAAACATCATGAGGGAGTGTTGGAGAAACAATCATCTGATAAATATTTGAACGCAATAACTTCAACACGATGTAGAAAAAAGTAGCTGGTATACCTGTTCTTCGCACAGGTGAACTGAAAAAGTAAACAATACAGATTGAAGGATAAAGAAGCTTTTATTGAGTTAATTTTTTTATGTGAATTGTGCAAAATAAACAAAAAAAGCTTTTTGCATATCTCAGTTGAACAAGAAAAAATAGAAGAAAAAAAAAAAATATAACATGTTTATTAAATTTTAAGTCTGTAGATCTAATAGCTGATAAAAAGGATTTTTTTATTTATAAATCTCTGTAACTCTCTTGAGGGTCCATTTTTGAAAATACCTTCCTAAGCTGATCTCTGCTGAGAAAAAGTAACATATTGTTACAAATTTTGTGTAATAAACGCTTAAAACAGTGTAAATAATTTAAATCTGAAAGTGCAATACATTAATATTACTTTCTGTTGTATTTACTTTATGTTAAAATTGTAATATTTGCAAGCAACACCGTTTCTTAAATTATAATGGCGATTTAATGAAAAATAAAGCGAAATGTTGGCGATAGAGACAAGTTGGCTACTTTCATAGCTCGAGCTTTAGTAGAGCTTTCGGAAAGATAAGACACTTTCGCGGCATAAATCTTAGTAGGTACTTTTTCTACAGTTCCAAAAAATGCAGTAGCCGAATGGTCAAGGTATCGGATCGTGGCTGACCTTGTCACGCGAATTCGTGCCCAGTACCACTAAAGACCCGCCATTTAGGGGAGCAATGCACGTTAACCCTTTATCTACCACATTATGATTTACTGCAGCGAAAATAGCTGTACACTAAAAAAAAAAAGCCACTGTAATGCCTGGCTATAGAGAGATAAAAGAAACGTGTCTGACAATGGGAAGATGTGGAAGAAATTTCAAAAAAGGACGTTCATATAGAAATCATACATTCACAACAGGAAGCGCTGACAGCTAGAGAAAGAAAATTTCCATGACAATGTTATATATTCAAAAATGTGTGTTCATGCAACACAGGGGTAAATGAAGGGGAAAGAAACCTGTCTGATAGTGAAAAGAAGTCAAACAATGATGTCATTATAGCAATCACTCACTTCATACGCATACACACCTACACAAAACTGCTCGCATCATGAAGGAAAGAGGTAATTAAGTTATCCACTCAGTAAAAGCCTGGGCTAAGCTGGGGGGAAAGAAGCAAAAATGTCAAAGTAATTTCGAAAAAGATTAATGGAAGTGCTGATTTTGGAAAGAGTAAAGGGAAAATTTATAGAAGTAGAGAAAGCCCGTGCAACGCCAGGCCATGCAGCTAGTCATAAAATAAAGTTGTTGGAGATTGAAAATTGTTATGTATAAATCATGACGACTCTTGTTTATATTTTGAATAAATAGTGAGAGAAAGATTTCTAAATAAATTTATTATATAAATTTCATTTTGTTTTAACTATTGAATCAAGTTTTGTATCAAACACTTGATAGTTGGAAATCATGGTATTGGAACAAATATAAAAAAGTAATTTCAGAGTATAAATGGTGCAAATAAATTGTTAATCATTTCTTCTAGTCCTCTTGATAGAAGCCCTCAGAGGACTCACCTTCTTTAGGTGAGTACACAGGTGTGACAATCCTGAGGTGCCCTAGTGATCTTTTGGCAAGGGCTCACTCTCTTGTGATTACGGGTTTCGCGCACCAGCCTCTCCCGAGCGTTCTTTACTTTCACCTTTATTTCCCCCACTTCCTTTTCCGCCATAGTAAAAAAGAAAACATTGGTTTTTATTTCCTAAGAATACATATCCAGAAATTTCATTTTATGGTTTATCCCCTTAGTGGGTTTTGCTTTATCATTGATTTTTTCCTTACATATTATCTTTAATTTTACTTGCGACGAAGTTCTGAGTGGAATGAAGTTGAGTCTGATGGTTTTTTCACAATTGGTATGATGACACAACAGACTGCTCCCTGGGAAAACTGGCACTTGGAGCGGGGTTTTAAACTTCTGAGGACCTTTGGACTGGTGAGGTGGGGTTTTGGAGGAAGCGGCCATGTAGAGGGTACCGGAGAAAAGCTGAGTTTTGCGTCTCAGGCCGCCAGATAGTACAGGAGCCCGGGGCAGCCTAACCAGCATGTCCTGGCTGCTCTATCAGCTGGTGTATAATCTCGCCTGCCTTGTAGCTCCAGGTGGTGCCTGGATGGGGTCCTGCATTGTAGAGCGGGGGTGGGGGGGGCTCTCCCAAGGCCACTACTGGTTGCCGATTCTGGGGCTAGCCCCTCCAAACTGGTCCTCTGAAAATCAAATGGGATTCTCCTCCTCCTTTCTCAAAAACAAAATTAAAATGCAAAAAAAAATAAGAAAAAAAGATAAAAATGCGTTCTTTAAAATCCCCAACTCACCATACCCAACACATGGTGGTCAGCCCACCAGCTCTCAAACTTGCTCCGAATCTTTTCCCAAATTTATTGTTCTTCATACAACTGATAACAGGAAACTTTCCAATGCTTCACCTTTTCTTATCTCTAAAGCTGTACAAGGTTCAGCTGGTTCTGTGAAATCTAAAAAAATTACCATCCGGAGATTTACTGATAGAAACAGCAACACTAGCACAATTTATTAATCTCCTACAATGTACAAATCTTTCAAACATTTCTATTACTGCTACTCTTCACAAAACACTCAATTCATCCAAAGGAGTGATTTACTACCCAGATCTGATACCTTTACCCGATTCTGAAATTGAAGAAGAGCTAACTTCTCAAGGCGTGGAGGCTGTCAGAAGAATAACTTCCATAAAAGACGGTAAAACTGTAACTTCTCCATTATTTATACTCACATTTTCTAAACATACATTACCAGAAAACATACTAATTGGTTACTTAAACATTAAAATAAGACCTTACATCCTTAACCCTCTCGGATGTTTTCGCTGTCAAAGTTACGGTCATGGAACAGCTTCTTGTCACGGCGTTGCTACCTGCAATAAATGCAATAGTACGGAGCACGCCAGGGAAGCATGTACGACAGAACGGAGAAAGTGTGCAAACTACAAGGGGAAACACGCTGCTTATTCCAAAATCTGTACAAAATGGCAGCAAGAAAAAGAAATACAAAGAATTAAAGTACTTGAAAACCTTTCGTATTCTGAAGCAAAGAAATGGATGGTCAATATCTTACCACCTCGAGCATTCGGTTCTTATGCTAATGCAGTAATGACCAACACAAAATCAAAAAAAGATACTGCAATTCAAACAGACATAGGAACTCAGACAGAAATTAGCAACATAGAAACACCAACAAACATTGACAATTTAACTTCTGAATCTCATAAAGATTTCCCAATAGCACAAAAACCCATTACAAATAACTTAATTGAACAAGAAACAACTCTTATCTCCCCCTGAAACATCTTTCACGGAACTAGAGTCCTTAAACCTAGACAAACGGTCTCCTGAAACATTGCACCTCTCAGTACCTTCCGATACTGAAGTTTTGATGGAAATAGACATAAGTTCTACCAAACGGCCAGCTACTGACAATGTCCAGGAAGCTGCCAAAATACTGAAGCCATCATTTCTAATAGTATGTGGTGGAATTCAAACTACCAAAGAAGTAGAAGACGTTATGCTTCTCAGTAAAAAAGGGAAATCAAGACAAAACTATTCACCAATAAAGTACAACTCTGAAAAGCCTAAAGGCTCTCCATATCTGAAGTATTAGTAAAATAATGCAGTGGAATTGTCGTGGTCTCTGGAAGGATTTAAAATCGTTAATGAATGAGCATTTACCTGTGTGCGTAGCTCTGCAAGAGACGCTTTTAAAACCATCAAGCACGTCCAACATACGAGGATATTCCATTCTTCGGAAGGACTGCAATACGGGTGAAAGAGCTTGTGGTAGCGTGGCTCTGCTCATCAACCATGCGATACCCTTCTCCCTGATTCGCACATCACTTCAAGCTGTTGCAGTGCAGGTTTCTATTTTCTCTACAGTTACAATCTGTAATGTATACCTACCACCTAATGCACCTTTGAATCTTAGAGAACTCCAAGAGCTTATAGATCAACTCCCATCACCATTCATCCTTTTGGGTGACTTCAATGCTCATCATTTGCTATGGGGCTGCCAAAATGTGAATTCTAGAGGAAAAGTCGTCGAAAAGCTTCTTAGAGAACTTGACCTCACCTTGTTAAACGACGGCTCTAATACCTATTTTCATTCTCCAACCCAATCATTTAGCGCCATTGATTTGCCCACATGCTCTCCATCATTGCTATTAGATCTGACATGGAGTGTGTACAAATTCGTAATTCGTTCGTTATCGTTTTTCAAAATTTCAATTCGATTTTCATTCAATAAAAATGGAATAAATTCACTCTTACCTGTCAGAAGTTGAGGCGACTACAATGATACCACCAGTCGGAGGAAGGGACAAACGTTTATTTACAACACAAACAAGACAGACAGGAATACTATATACACTTGAAAACAAGCGACTTAAATTGATAATTATTTTAAATCTTTTATTTTCGATTTTTCGCGATATTCTCGCCCCCCCCCCCAAAAGTAGGGTTATCACACCTCCTGGGGGAGGGCGCCCCACAGTTTGAGAGACGCAGTGATAAAGATTTTTTATTTCGAGTTTTGAGAAACACAACTTAATAAATAGTAAACATGAAACAAAATGTGTGATTTGAGGAAGAAAAGCCCCAAGCGATTTATATAATAATTTCGCCGATAGCGAAATGAAGATTTGATAATTTATAAAAAACAAGAGAATAATTGCCTTGTTAATAAATACTAGGTGTGTTGTACTTTCTTAAAAATTTTACTTCTTCTCTTTTTTTCACCCTCCAATTTTTTTGCGCTCCCCAAATTTTTGGTGCCCTAGGCATGTGCCTAGCTCGCCTAAGCGGAAAAAGCGCTCCCATAAAGAGAGAAACAGAGAATAATCGGTTCTTTTAGCTGAAATGGCTTTTAATCATACTTAATACTACTGAAGTCTGTTAGAAAAATTATTTTTATGGGGAGCAAAGAATTTTATTTTTGCTTTTGTTATCTCAAAAATCAGTTTCGGTCACTTCATATTTTTGATTCCAATCATTTGAATTGATTTATATAAGAGTTACTATGTTACTAAATATCTTTTTTCAATAAACTGCAATAATTAATAAAATTTTGCAATAATTATTAATAACATAAAAATACTACTTTTAACAAGGGTTGAGTGAGGGAATATTAAACGTCGTACTTTTTTAATTTATGACTTTTGGCAAATCGATCTTAATTATGAATCATAATCAGTGATTTATGAAGACACCTGAGCTACCCCCCTACTACAACTTCCCACACACACTGGAGGAGGTTTTGAACATAGACATGTGGCAGCGGTCGAGTGGTAAAGGTATCGGATCGTTGGTTGGCCTTGTCACGAGTTCGAGCCCAGTACTACCAAAGACCCGCCGTGTATGGCAGCGATGTACGTTATATTTGTCGAGAGTCAAACATCCTCCCGTTTGTGTGGTGAGAGAGGGGTGCCAGCTCAGGTGTCGTCACTTCGACCATGGTCTCGTACCATGCGGTCCGTCGCCAAAAGCCCCTCGTGTAGCTGTACTGTGCGACGTTAATATTCACTCACTATTCATCGCGTTCATAAAAATGCCGAGATTCGAATAATTACGTATTCCTCGAATTCTGAATTACATCGTTGATAAAAGTAAGTCGCATAACAATACACCTGACATATGCCCTGTCGTACACATGTAAATGAAAATTCAAGTTTTAAGTCGCATACTGTTATTAATTTTAGTAACAATAATAATAATTTGATGTTAATGTCATTCGATAACAATGAGAGATTAGCTTCTATATAATATAATTGTAGGTTAAAACGATTTTGGTCTTAAAGAAAATTATAAGCTCCTTTCCTAATTCATTTCAAACATATTGTTTAATTTTTACGCATGTGTGTGTGTGTGTTTCATAACCAAATAACAGTTTATTAATGTAACACAGAAAATAGGTTACATTATGGTATCCTGTTTAAGAAAATGTAAATGGTAGAAACAAATTGTACTTAAATTTGAATTTCTGAATTGCCTTATAAGAAACACTCATCGAGAACATAATAAGTTTCGATACGAGTCTTTTAAAAGAAAACGTTATTTTTCTGTGAAAATGGTCATTAGAGCACTTTTTCATAAATTGTTATAATCTTTTTTAACCACATTTCCATTTCTTATTTTATAAATTAATGCTTTATTTCTGGTATTCATGAAAAAGAATTCCATTTTAAACGACATAAACTGAAGACAAAAGTATCTGGTGTCTCCCTCTTGGTCCTCTACAATGGAGGGAGGGATAGGCTCAATCTGTGGTTTTACGACTGCTTGACCCCCGTTTGCCCTTCACTGTTCAAAGACGAAAATTGCTCATCGTACATTATGCAAGAAAAAACTTGTGCATTCTAGCTGTTATTGTGTTTCCTTTAGCTGTTTGAAAGTAATTTCTACTCCTCCCAAAGATTTTTTTCTTTTTTTCATCCCAAAGAATCAGCTCGTTGGCTTCTTCATATTTTAAAATCCAGTTATTTGTATTGATTTATAAAAAAGTTACTACATTAATTAAATATCTTCAATGAACGCACAGTTCAAAAATTATTAGTAACATAAAAATACATATACTAATAAAGGCTTAAATCTGCTTATAACAAAGTGTTATTTTATACATCAGTATATAATTTCATTAATTCAAGTGATTAATATACTTTTTTTTTTATTGAACGTATGTAATGTATATGTATGTATATACTACGTTATTTTATTTAAAAGACTAATTTTAAAAATGAAACTTTATAAATAATTAATTTAAATCCTTTTTCTTAGACATGATCCATAAAAAGATAATTACATACTTATAAAAAAAATTAAACCTCTTTATCACAGAACAGCTAACCATGAATTGCAGTACTAATAGTGTCAAAGTGATGTATGGCAATTAGACTTATTCTATGCTGCATATGTAAAGTAAAATTCAAGTTTTGATTCATACAGTTATTGATTTTAGTAACAACAATAATAATGATTTATTTTATTAATACCATTACATTGCAGTCAGAGATTAGCTCCTATATGATATAATTATAGGTTAAAACGATTTTTGTCTCATAGAAATTACAAGCTATTTTATAACCTTCTTCAGTTGGAAAAAAACGCATTAAAAAATTAGAGATTTACAGACATTATTAGTTTCTGTTTTATGCCTTTACAAATTGTATGTGTTTTTCTCAGATTTTCATTTTGGAAGATATGAAAGGGTTTTCTATTTAATAAAATTTTTTTTCTGTTCAAGATAATTTTGAAATTTTTTGAAGATACTTATATATATCTGTTCTATAAAAGTTTTATATAAATTTAGATCTGAGAACTCTAGCTAGTTTTTTAAAACATTTAAGTTTATATTTTAAAAATGTTCATATTTCTTCCAGGTTTCCAAATTTAACAATATTCATGCTTTTTCTGGGATTATCTACAAGAAATATTTATTGTGTACCCAAATAAGGAAACAGGTGTTCAATTCTACCAATTTAAAGAAGTGTAATAAAAAAGGAAGCTTAATTTGGAAATTAATTCGATGAATATAATATAGTCGGCCTCCATTTTGCGAACCTTCTATCTTATGAATTTCTATTTCGCGCGAACTTTTTTCTAGAAATCCAAAGAATATTTTTATGATTTTCAACAAATAACCTCCTACAAATAGCTAAGTGCATTTTCCATTTATCGAACTTTCTCTCTTGGGATTCGATTTTTTTTTTCTCTGTTTTTGAAATATTTCTGGACCTACATGTGATGAAATGAGCAAGTAAAATCATTTGAAACCAATAGACTTGAACTGTGTGAAAAAAAAATACGCCTGATGAGGTATTTCGTGCACTGGAAAAATGCGTGGAATGAGAGAAAACATTTTTTTTAAAAAAACGAAAAAACTCAAAACAAAATTAATAGACTTAACCAGTAGTTAAATTGAAGGACACGCATTCTTAAAATTACTGGTCATAAAATATGCATGTTTAAAATTACTTGTAGGCTTAAAATTGGAAAATGTTATTAAAATTTTCGTTAATCATAATACAAAAGTAATTTTTTAAAGTTGGTGTAACGCGTCGTGAGTAGTTAGCAAACAAGAAAATTTGTCACAGCCTCATTTTAAAATTAAAACAGTATTTAATAGCTTCATATATTACTAAAAAGTCCAATAAATATGCCAAGCCGGGTGGGACCGTCTATTTCTCGAGTTCAACTTATTCCGAAAGGCACTCGACAATCCCTTGCTTCCGCCTCTCCAAGTACTCCCATCCCGGCTCCTCTGCTCACCCAGGGCTCTATCTCTGATTCCATCCAGGGCTCTCTTCCAAGTTTTTCCTCTCTCTCCTCAAAATCAACCCCTTTTTTTAAAACACCAGGAGCGGGTCCACCACACACTTCCTGTCTTCATTGGCAGGCTAAAAAAAAGGTCTGGCCTCGTCCCCGGCCATTACCTGTCTCCCATTTGTGCGGCAAACACAATCACATTCCTCGTCTGTCTGAAAATCTAAGGGCGCCATAATTTCATCCAACTTGAAACTCCTTATTCATCACACCACCTGTGCCTGGTAGCCCCATTCTCTTGGAAACGATCTCTTCATACAGGTTTCCATACGCCAACCATTGTCACCGGCATTCATGGTTGTAAATTCCAGAGACACGATGCGTCTGGTGTTTGTCCGAGGCCAAACACTAAACAATGACCCCATGGCCACGTGCTCTTGTCACCTAGTTGCCTGTTTGAAGCCATGAAAACTTGCTTGAATAGATGGGGTGCAGGTTCTCACCCCACCTCCCAGCATCACAACCTTCCCCTGAAAAGGCTCAATTTCACTGACTGCTCTGGCCTCAGGCTAGTTCAGTTCTTAACATTTCACACCGAAAGGCTGTTTGATCAATGAGACTGACCAGGACAATCCAAGTACCAATACAAATCATAAGCATAGGAAAAATAAATAAATCCCAAAATTCTATAAAACATACACTTTACAACTAAAACTTAAATCCCGAATCAGCGTGGATTCTTTTTCCTTTCTGTAAGTTACATCATACCTTAAATTTTCAGGCTTTTAAAGAAGTTAAATCAAATCATCATATTTCACAATTTACCCTAATACATCAAATCGCTCAATCAATTGTGTTAAATGACTGCGAGTATTCACCCTCACCAAGAGACACAAAAACATTTTCAATAACTTATAATATCCTTCCAACTTTACTAATACCAATACCAAACATCATACTCCCTACAGATATTAATTCACACTTAGCATCAAATCCAAAACAATTGCTTATTCCCATATAATTAAATTCTTAACGATATTTCCACGATATTAACAGCCCAAAAAAAAAAACACCTCATAAATCTAAACTTGCAAACAACATTAAAACAATTTTTTAAATTAAGCAGTTTAAACTAAGACCTTTTAAATTGAGTTAAATTTTGCCATCGGTAGGCAGTCTCGCACAACCATTATGACAGGTTATTAATTCGTGGTATTGTCTTCCATTACGTTAGTTATTGCAGTACTAGGCACTTTAATTGGGAAATATAATTAACATACGCCTCATTAGCTCATGCAATGAATTTACTAAGTCTATATTATGTGCACATGGAACAAATTTTCCGGGACGGTTCTAATTTACTCTTTGGTCGATCTGACTTCTGAACCCAATCCAACTCAACCACTTTTACCATAAAGTCAAGCTGCTACACGATTTTTTCCAAACGTACTGAATGTCTATATCGACCATTCGTGATACATCAATCTGCTCTAACCATCTCATAACCTGTGTCGTTAAATTACATCCATAAGAAGAAGCGCATACAAACTTAAACTTCACTTTCTTAATAATGTACATGCCAAATGGCATAACGCATGCGGCATACTTCGGATAACTCATCATGAGAGAACGACGAAAATACCACTCCACAAATCCAGTACAGTGACCCACGATACCGCGCTTTCTTTTCACAAAACCTTCCTTTTTTAACAAAGATAAATCTCGGCTTTTGTCCCCCTGGTTCAAATTCCCTTAATACATTTAATCGTGGATACGGGTATCAGCTCACTCTTTCCTAACCAAACAACGGGCAGAGAACGGTTGAACTGCCCATCCCGTTTACATCTAAATCTAAGAGTACTCTTTACCCTCGTAGCGAATTAATTAACATCTGGGATGTACAACATGTTTTGATTTTAAACGGCTTTCCCGTATTTAAATTAATATCCCTCTTCCTTAAAGAAATCGTCCCAGGGTCTGAAGGAAACCTTTCTTTCTTTTTAGTGTTAATCATCCTTAAATAGTTACTTCGATAAGGCGATAATCTAAAATACATTTGACATTCCCTTAAAACACCCTGAAAGTTAAAATCTATAAATAGCTTTACCGAATAGAGAATTTCGGAATCTTTCACTATTCTTTTCGAGCTATTCTTCCTAACCAAATTTGCCAAATTCGGCTTCTTACGGTACAATTTTATTAAATTGAGACGATAAATGGTACTGCGATCTCTTTTTTCTGGTAAATCTATCTCGAAATTAAATTCTGAACTAAAAGCTAGACCTATTATCCGTCTAAACTGTTCCTATCAATCTCTTTTTGGTTTTGAGAGGGCAAACGCATTGTTAACTCACCTCTCAAACCTCCCCACATCGCTTTACATAGTTTCTTTTCCTCCATTTAACTGCCCTGCTATCTTAGCCATTGTATGATTTCGAAACCTTCACGATTCACTGTTAACTGCTTTCACCTCCCGTTAACGTTACATGTGTTCTTTTTTCCTCGCATTTCTTTTCAAAAACTAAAAATTTCAGGGTTCACTATTCCCTTATCTTCTATCAATTCTAAAGAATCACTCCTATTTCATCGATTTATTACCGCTTTGCACACAAAGCTCTGCTCGAACACTTTTCCACCCGCAAACGACCCCACTTCCCCTTACACAATGACCAATTCTATCCCATTGATTTCTTTTCCCTTTTTCAACCATAAACTTGCTATTCTTTTCTGTTCTATCCCCCTTACTTCAGACGGGGAAAACGTTCGTCCCTTCTCACTGGAGGTACAATTCTCATTTTCAAAATCACCAGACATTGCGTTCTCCAGGGTTTTTTTAACTTACCTGGTTAACTAACGGCCTACACTTATTAACCGGTTCCCCTACTTCTGTGGACTTTTTCTTGACAAACAATAAACATTTGCGAGGTTAATCCTATTCCTGACCAATTCATTTTCTTTTAACTTATTTCTGAATTGAGCTCTTAGTCTTTCTAACTCAAATTCCCTAGCTAGTCTCCTCTCCTCGGATTCCTTAATTTCCCGTTTTTCACGTTCCTTAATTTCCCTTTTTTCGCGTTCCTTAATTTCCCGTTTTTCACGTTCTTCCTGTTCCTTAATTTCCCGTTTTTCCTCCAAAATACCCTCTAACAAATATTTAGCTACTTCATCATTATAGTATTTACTTTGACAAATTCTTTTATTAATTTCCATCTTAGGTAAAGTAATATCAACTTCTACCCCTAATTCTTTCACAACTTCTAACATTACGTCTTTTCTTTCTCTTAAGAGAAACGCCATGATGCACTAATACACACAAAACCGAATCTAAACTTAATCGTTACAAAAATTATACACAGACTCAAGGTAAACTAATAATACACTATTCCTAGACTTAACTATATTTTACAAATGTGCGCAAATCTAAAACCAATACAATAACCTACACAACACTGTACCTCAACACTACAAGTATAACTATTATGTACTAACTTTCACAAATCTATAACCTCAACTATATCCTACACAATATTGACGAACACAACAAGTATAACTACTGTATACTAAATTTCACAACTCAAACAAAATACTAATACCGCACATCTATACACTTCATACAAAACTCAAAAATCTTTCTAGTCTCTTATTGTTTACTCAATTTACCTAGTCTTTTATATTCCTTATCTCAAAATTTTACATACAAAAAACAATACTCAGTTGCTGTCCCGAAAATAATCTCAAAGAAAAGACTCACCTTAAAATTTGTAGACGAAGACATAGGGACACACAGGAACTCTTTTTTCACACAAATCACTTCTTAAAAAACTGCACTCCTCACAAACTGGCAGGAACTCATGACGTCTTGACACTGGAAACTCTTGATCAACGTCCCTCAAACCAAACGGGCAAACAGGTCCTCTTGAATCCTCGTTGATTCATCAGGCAGGAACGGGAGACACTTGTATCCGTCTCTTCTCACAGCTGGGGACTCCAGGAAAACATCTCATAGCAGGCAATTCCAAAAATCAGGCGAGCACGCTTCATCACTAGCAGGAACAGAAACCTCTTGAAGTCGGCGCTCCCAAAATCAGGCAGGCATTAAAATTCTTATCACATTCGCACACGGCTGGCCTTTTTCTCTATCTTCAATAAACTAAGGATTCAAGTATCTATTCACTCAAATGCCGATCTACACTGCCAAGCACCCCAATTTGATATATATATATATATATATATATAGCTGTAACGTCGTGAGTAGCTAGCAAACAAGAAAATTTTGTCACAGCCATTATTTTTAAAATTAAAGCAGTATTTATTTGCTTCATAGGTTACTAAAAGTCCACAAATATGCCAAAACTGTGAACAGTCTGTTTCACGAGAGTTCAATCCGTTTCTTCCTCCGAAAGGCACTCGCTATTCCCTTTTCTTTTCAGGGCTCCTATCCAGTTTTCCTCTTCCAGGGTTTCCTACATCAAGTTTTCCACATCCAGGGCTCTCTATCTGTCTCACACCAGAGCTCTATCTCTCTGTTTCCATCCAGGCTCCATCTCCCAAGTTTTTTCCTCTCCCCGACCCTCTTTTCCTCAAAAATTCACCCCTTTTTAAACACCAGGAGCGGGTCCACAACACGCCCTCGTCTCCCCACAGGCAGGCCAAAAAAAAAAGGTCTGCTCCTCGTCTCGGCCACATTCGTCTCCCATTTGTGCGGCAAAACACAAACACATTGCCAGTCTGGCTGGAATCTAAGGGCGCCATAATTCTCATCCAACTTCTGAAACTCCCATTCGATTACTGCCACACCACCTGGGCCTTATAGCCCCATCTCTCCTCGGCAATCACCCTTCTTCATACAGGCTTCGCCTATACGTCAACCTTTTGTCACTGGTACTATTTGGTTATTGTAAATTCCAGACTCGATGTCTGCGTTTGTCCGAGGTCAGACAATACACAATGACCCCATAGCCACGTGCTCTTGCCACCCAAAGTCTGTTTGGGGGCCATAAAACTTCACATGAATAGATGGGTGAGGTTCACCCCAATCGAAGACGTCACAGTGGTTAGAGACGCTGACTGCGGTTCCGTAGGTTTTGGGTTCGAATCTCGGGTAAGACATGGATATTTGTGTTGTAATCCTTTTCTTTGTGATGCGTGCTTCACGCTTACTTTAAGGTTAACCACTGTGTGATACTTTATGGTGTATGGGGTTATAAATGTTTTAAAAAATGTAGAACATACAATGGAAAACAACATATTAAAAAATTAGAGCTTTAGGGGCATTATTAACTTTTGTTTTATGCCTTTACAAACTTTAAATGCGTTTTTCTCAGACTTTTAATTTTGAGGGTATAAATGTTTTCTAATCCCTAAGGCTTTTTTTTTTTTTTTTTGTTAGGATAGAGAATTGAAACTTTTTCTATATAAAGCGTATGTTCTATAAAAGTTAGTATGGATTTAGGGTTGAGATCTCTAGTTATTTTTTAAAAAAATGCTTAAGCTACTATTTAAAAATTTTCGTGTTTTTTCTAGAAAAATGATTATTAAAAATCAACAAGAGAATAGATTTTCAAATCCATACTAACTTTTGTGTTCACAATGATCTAATAAATAACTCTTAAAATGACTAAACCATTTTAAAATTGAGCATTTCATTAAAGTGAAAAATCTGCAAAAATTTTTAATTTTTTAAAATTGTAAAAAAAATGGCTGACTTTTTACTCACAGAATCAACTTAATAAAATAATCTTAAAAATAAATGATTTTTACTGTTACTGTCTCCAAAAATTTTTTGGGGGGAAAAGGGTCCTTAAATCCCATTGAACATGTGTGAGGAAGGGAAGACGACTGGCAGCAAGAGTGGAGCTAAAGCAAATGCGCCTTGAAGAATTGCCTCAAGAATTTGGTATTGATTATGAAGAGACGGCGCCACGAAACCATTATCGTCACAAATCCCTTACTAAACAACTTTATTTGCTGTTCTTTTTTTACTAACGCTATTCTGTCAATAAAGCCTTTTCTGCTCGATTTTTTTCAGCTTTTGATCTTTGAATGTATAAATTACACTATCAAAATGCTGCACTATGACGATCTAACAAAGCTTACTTAAACTTTCGTATTTTTCAATTTTGTTGCACTCTCCAATTAAAATTATGTTACATTTATGGCTAGTTTAACCCTTTATCTACCGCATTATGATTTACTGCAATTTTTTAAGGCAATATTTTTTTTATTTTTGAATTACTACATTGAAAATTAAGGGATAAACAAAATACTCAGAGAGCGTAGAGTAGCACGTCAAAGCGTCAGTGTATTCGCCAGTTGACTATTCAAGACCACGGTACGTGATACCTGAAGCCTCCAGGAGCAGGTGTCCACCCAAACCATACGCAACAGATTGCATGAAGTACACCGGCACCAGCAACAGGAGTACCACTGACTGCTCAACACAGGGCTGTCATCGGCGTCGTACCTGGACCATCGAATGCCATCGGGTATTGTTCGGGTCCGGTGTGCGGAGGAATGACGGCCGTCAACGGGTATGGCGGCGACCTGGAGAACGCTACGAACCAAACCATTTCGCCGAGGGTCAAAAAAAAGTTCTAAACTGGGCATTATAATTTGGGGTAGCATAATGCTTGATCATAGGACGCCTCTGAAACATATATTGATAGCTGTGTCACACGAGTTATAAAGCCTGTCCTTGTTGAAGGGGGCACTTGACACGGTATTCCAGCAAGACAGTGCCAGGTTGCATGTCGCATGGCGAACTCTTAACAGCCTGACTGGATTTGACATTTTGTCCTGACCGCGGCAAACTCTCCAGACATGAATCCTATCGAACACCTGTAAGATCTCATTGGACTCCGAGGACCACTAGCGTAAGCCGCGCACAGCAGTGGATGTGACTTGGCAAACGGTTATCTCAGGAAACTAATTAATAATCCGAATTGAGGCCTGTTTTTAGCTTCCCGAGATGGGCACATAAGTTACTGAATAAGTTAGTTCATGTGTGTGATTTTGTCTTTTTTAATCATTTGCATATTCACCTCACCACTATCGTTCATGAAATTTGCATGATATTTTGGTGTTGCAATTTCACTTTTGAATTGAGGAATATGCAGTTTTGAGTCTTATTACAAGATGGATGTTTAATTTTCTACGTTCAAGTATAGGAGGTGAACGCCATACACATTTTTACAGAAAATGATTCATCCTGGTAGGATGGATTAAATATAGTATACATATTAAAATATGATTCTCTTTTTTAGGTAAGAATAAAATTTTGTCTCTTATCAATTGTTTTTTTAATTTTAAATTTATATATGTATATATATGTTACCGGCAAAGTATGAAATGCCGCCATTCTATAAAATGCCACACACTATAATTCTATACACTCAGTTAAATCATGTAAGCTTTTAATAAAATTACACTGCTGGCCACTGTAAATGCAACAAGAAAGACAAGAGAAAACACAACAAAATTTATTTAGTAGATAACATGTTGACCAAGTATCAAATGATTAAATTTATAGACTTCTGTGAAGTGTGGTTCCTGCCAGAATCAGTAGCCAGAGTAGCCGCCATTGTTGGAGATCACCGCTACCACACGCCTCGGCATTGATTCAAAGAGACTTTGAATGTGTTCTTGGAGTACAGCAGACCAAGCAGCTTCCACACGTTGCCAAAGTTGATCTGGTGTGGCAGCTGGGGGTGTAATCTGGGTCAAACGTTGAGCAACCATGGACCACATGTTTTCTATCGGCGAAAAATCCGGAGAGCGAGCCGGCCTCTCAATCTGGTGATTGACGAAGAACCTTTGGACAATGCGTGCCACGTGCGGTCGCGCATTATCCTGTTGAAATATGGCTGTAGCCAAGCCAAGAAAGTAAGGTAGGACAACTGGCTCCAACACCTCGGAGATGTAACGCTGGCTGTTTAAAGTACCGGCAATGCGTGCTAGAGGAGTGCGAGAGTGATATCCAATACCGCCCCATACCATAATACCCGGTGCAGGACCAGTGTGGCGGTGCATAACGCAGCTGTTCAGCACCCTCTTTCCAAGGTGTCTACAGACTCGAATCCACCCATCGTGGTGTTGCAGACAGATGCGTGACTCGTCAGTAAAGACAACTTCATTCCATTCTGCCGCCCACATCCTTCTTTTATCGCACCATTGACGGCGGAGACGTCTGTGGTTCTGCGTCAAGGGTAGACCAAGCAATGGACGTCTTGCGGACAGACCACTCTGCTGTAAACGGCGTCGAATGTTACGCGCAGACACTGAATGATGCGTTACAGACTCAATGTGCTGTGCTATGGTTCGTGATGTAACTGAGCGATCCGTCACTGACATGCGCACAATTTGCCTGTCCTCACGTGAAGTGGTGAACTAACGTGAAGTGGTGGATGCGATCGACCACGTCGGTCCGTCGTACCCTCTTGCCTCCAACGGTCACATATTGTTTGGTTTCGTCCAACACGACTACCGATTTACCTGAAAGATAATCCACAATCTCCGTAGGCCACTATCCTTCCTGTCGAACTCGGATACTTGATCAAAAGCTGATCGCTGTTTTCTACGAGACATAACTGATTGTTTTTGAAAAAAAACACAATTGCCGAAATTGAAATCGTCGAAATCTCTAAGCCTTAAATAGCGCTTTGATGTGGCGCCACAGGCGCGCGTGATATGTGTCTGCGCTGAAATTCTAATCATTTGCATATCTCATCTCCGCTAATGCATGTTGTAAATTTCATGTTATTTGCATGCTTCCTTCAGAGTGTTGCATTTACGGTGGCCAGCACAGTGTAGTATATAATTAATTAATGAAATTTATTTTATAACGGTATTTAATGAAATGATTTTAAAGTTTATATGTCGTTACGTTCATGAACGCCTTAAGAGATGGGCCACGGGACGGACCCTCATCTCGCGCGCGTTCTGGTCTCTAGGCCCTAATAAGATAATTAACCGAATAACTTTTCATCATTAGAGGTTATTCACAGATATATTCTTCGAAAATGTGGAAATTTTGAGCTCTATGGCAACTGGCTACAATGGCAAGACTCCGTCTCACGACCGTCGTTCATATATTGGCCTGAGCCTACTACCATACACTATCAAAACTCATTTAACCGGCGATCGCTCACGCGGAGTGTTCTGTACACCCCAGCAAAAAGAAAAGTCTCCAAGTATTACAAAAAGAATGCGCAAAACCGAGATTTAAATGAATGTTAGTCTCATTTGTATTCAATAAATTTAATAATTTTATTTGTATAATACAAAAAACATCTTGTACTTTATAAATATATGTATATCATTTTTTTTTCATAAGGAAATACACGTGTTAAAAATTTGGGGTTTTCTCTACACCCCGCGGGTCGAAAGGTGGCAGTCGGATTTTTCAGTCATGCACATCCATCCGTTGGTTGAAAACTTTTAAGGGAAGCAATATATTGTCTACTTTTAAGGCCTGATTTTGTAATAGGGGCTTCGACATTACTAAATTAAGTTTTTCTTTCAAATTACAATGGAACATTTTCTATCCTTTTGAACGTCTTCAACACAGACTTTCCTAGACTTAATTGAAATAAAATAGATACTTAGTTACTTTGCATAATACATTTGAAATCAATCAGAAATTTACAACTATAATTAATTCTAAATGTACCCATTTTAATTGAATTATATTCAAACATAAACATCATTTTTATACCCAGTGCACCCGTAAATTTCGATCATATTTTTTGTGTTAAAAGGGCACGTTCGTTATACGCCGGATTTTACGTTAACTAATTTTCAAAATTTTTCAGTCTCGCAATTATAATTAATCGAATAGCTTCATTTTTAAATGTTAAACAATGTAAAATGTAAATGTATTTGTTTTACAATCCCTTATGAACTTTCTATGTAACGTTGCGCTCATCCACTAGAAAATATATCATTTCAGATTATTGCGCATGTTTTATCAAAAATTGTTTTTTAACAATCTGTCGCTCTAAATAGTCACTACAGTAAAATATGTTTCTCGCGAAAACGCTTAAGACGAAATATTGGTTAACACGAAATATAATCCCGCCAAACTACTATGTATTTTCTTGCATTTTTCCCTCTTAACACGAAACGAAAATCGCTTAACACGAAAAGATTTCTCTTCTAAGAATGAACAAAATACGAAAAACACCAGCTGCGCAGGTGAGATTTAAGACGGGTGTGAAATGAAAGAAAAGGTGGTTTCATGTTTCGTAGAAAGGAGGCTAACTTGGCTTTGAAATACTCTCGGAATAGCCTGTGGATGGCAGTCTATTTTTGGGCATCTGGACTGATACACAGTCCTCAATCCCATATCTTTAAGAGTCTTTGAAGTGGGGCTTGACTTTCGTGGAATTACACAGTCTGCGATGTAGCATGCAGGCTATTGGCTGCGACGGTGGAATCCGGGAGAAGGGGCTTAAGGTTATCTTCAAGACGTGGAATGTTCATACATGGCTGAGAGCTATGGGGGTGCTCTCTCATTGGTTGGAGGTGGAAGTGAGTATAGCCTCTGGCTGGCTGCCCATGGGGATAAGTAAAATTTTAAAAAGTAGAAAGTGGAATACGCTTATCCAGTGGGGTAAAAGATAGAAAAATAATAAAAGAAAAAATTAAAAATTTAAAAGTTTACTTGGGTGCAATAATTACATAATTATTGCGAGGATAAAGTACCTAAGGCGGGTTGTAGGAATCCAGTAGGATTCTTCTCGGCCTTTTGGTATTGTCATTGCAGTTATAAACATCTAAATTAATCATATTTGCATTGTTTGTAAACTGCAAGTTATTGAAGAAATTTATGGCAACTTTTGAATGTGACCTTTGAAACTATTGATTTTTAGAGCTTTGTTAATGTAATCATTTCGCATATAGCGACAAGCTTTTACGACCATTCGAATATAAGAATTTTGCACAGTATTTAAAAAATATTTATATTAGTCTTAGCAGCATAACCCCAGATGGGACAAGCGTAAGAAATGGGACGCATGACGGCGAAAGAAAGCATTTTTGTTATCTCTGCTTAAATGTGATTTCCCGGGATTTTAAAGGGGGAAAATTTTAAAAAACATGTTTTTTGGAACTTATCGCGGACGTGTAGAATATTTTGTTTCCAAGTTAAATGAGAATCAAAAAAACCCCAAGATATTTTGGTTTTCTGAGCCCAAGGAATCTGTTTTTAAATTTGGCAATAAAGACGGGGTAAAGAAAATAACACGTTTTTTAAAAAAATTTTTTCCACACGATTTTTCTAAATTTTTAAAATACTTTTTTTTTCCACCCCCTACCCCGAAAAAGTTAATTTTTGGGAATTTGGGTGTTTTTGAGGGAAAAAGGGGGTGAAAAATTTGTGGTTTTTGGGGTAGTGGGAATTTAAGGCCGTTTTTCCGTTTTAAAGGGAAAAATTAATTAGTTAGTGAATGGGGTGGGAAGGGCTAATAAAGTTTGAAAAGCCGGGGTAAAAAAGGAGAACCCTTTACATAAAAAAAGGGGAATAATTTTTTTGGAAATTCCCGGTTATTTCTGTTTCAAAAGGGGGGATTTTAATTAGAAAATTTTTTTAATTGTAAAAGGTTTTTTGGGAGGGGTTTTATTTTTTTAAAGAATTTTAAATTTTTTAAAAATAGATTGTTAATTTACCAAAAGGGGTTGATAGGGGAAAAATTTTGGCCTATAACTTTCCCCCAAGATTTTTTTTTTTTACCCGGTTTAATTATAGGGAAAATGGTTTTTCCAGTTATTGGGAAAGTGATGAAAATTTGAGGATTTTATTGACAAGAATAGTAAGAATGAGGATTAGTTTGATGGGGAAATTTTAAGCATTTTTTAGTAATAGAATCTTTACCGGGGGCCTTTTCTTGAGTTAGTTTTTTTAATGAAGTTAATTATTTCATCAGGTACGGCAGGTTCAATAGGAGGGGAAGGGGGGAGTAGAGAAAAGTTATTTACAGCTAAGGTGCGACCTCATCGTCTTGATCATAAATATCATTCTTTCTTTTTTTATGAAGTTATTATTAATCGTATTAGCAAGAAGATTAGCCTTCTCCCGGGATCAGGGGACGGCCATGCCAGTAGAACAGTTTAACGTAGGAATATGAGGTCTTTTTTTTTTTTAAAAAACGCTGCGCCCCCCAGAGGCTATTTTTCAGTTTATTTAAAGCTTCCAGTCTAGTATTCCACGAATCGTTACTATAAATTTTAAGTTCCTTTTTAGGTTGGCTTGAGTCATTGTAAAAGGTTTTAAAAAAAAGGGTTTAAAGCCCGCTGATCCCTTTCGGAGGCGTTTTTTGTGTTTGAAAACTGATTTATGTGATTTGGGGGGAAAGGGTTGGGCAAAAGGTTTTTTTAAATTGGCTGGGAGACGTGTCAAATGAGTGCGGGGACGACCCCCCTGGTGAACTCTTTGTGATTTTAGTTTCAAGATCACTGGGAATTTTTAAATTAATGTTATTAGGATAATAGTCAAAAAAAAGAGGGGTTTTTTTATTTAAATTAATTCAAAAATCTTTCCAGTTAGTGGAAATTGCCCAAAGGTTTGAGGTCTCCACTTTAAGTTTAAGATCGAAATTTAAGAAGACAGGGTTATGGTCAGAATATAGATCGTTAATAGATTTAATAGAGTATGGATAGTAAAAAATTTTTGATTAGAGCAATATCGATTGTGTTAGCTGAGTTATGGCCAAATCTTTTTGGGAGAATCAGGAAAAGCTTTTGTAAAATTTTAAAATGTTGGCAAAATTAAAAAAATGTTTGCCCCCTGTTTTAGTTTTCATTACAATTCCAAAATTGTGGTAACATTGAAGTCGCCGAAAAGGACACAATGACTACCGTTTGGGGAAAAATATTCTAAATCTATTGTGAACAAGTTTTTATCGGAGGAAGGGGAATATAAACAGAGACAAAAAAAATGGGATCATGGTCATGGGGGTTAGTATAATGTTTAGCTTCGATAGTTTGGGGAAGGGGTAGGGGGGACAGTAAAAGTTTAAAAAAAAATTTTTTTTAAAATTAGAGTTCCACCGGCGGCCCCAGTTTTGTGATTCTATCATTCCTATAGCAGGGTGGGAGTTGGCTATTGTAAAAGTGTGCGATGGTCTCAGATAGTTTTTGAATGAGAAAAAAATCGGGGGGGTGCTTCTTATGAATATTCCCCAATTTTAACTCTGCGTCTAACAAACCGTTTGCGTTCCACGAAACACAAATTGAGGCCAATAGGGGACTTAACCAAAATTTTTATTATTACATGAAGCCTCTAATAAGGCGTACATTTGATTAGGACTATTGTTTTTATTTTGCACTTGGTTAAAATTATTCATGAAATTAGGATTTGAGCTAGCGGTGGCTTGAGTAAATTGGGAGAGTTGACACAGACATTGCATAGTTTATCCCTTTAAAGGGGGCTTGCAAGTTAAAGTTATTACTATTAAAAATATTTCCATTTTTCCGTTTAACTTATTATTGAAATTTGGAATAAATCTATTTTTTGGGGAAATTTTTTTTTGGCCCCCAGTTTGCGCAGAATTTTACAGGTTCTTTTTGGGGCCATCTGTTGTCTATTTTGAGAGTTAGAAGTAACTACATTTTGATTTTATGGGATTAGCAGCTTGAGGGGTAAAAGACATTTGGTCTGACAAGTATTGGAAATGTTGGGTAAGAATTACGATTATTAAAAGCAGTCCCCTTTTGGGGCTTTGGGGGAAAAAGGGACAACCTCTCCAGTTTGCCATATGGCCGTACATTTCGAGTTTTTACAGTATGCCGCCCGCCTTTCGGTGATCGGGGATTCTCGGGTTATATGGGCCCCCGCCGCATTTTTTAAAAAAACGGGGCTGGGGGGCAATTTTCTGAACTTAGAAAATTTTACATGTATAACACTGGGTATTTCCTTTTTCCCTTATAAGGGGTTTTACTCGAAAACTTAAATAGCTCAATGTTTTTTAAAAGAAAGATTTTTTAAAATTTTTTATTTTCGGGGAGAATAAAGAAAAAACCGGGGGGAAAAATTTTCTGGTTCTGCGGCCAATAAGTTGGGTTTACTTTTTTAGGGGTGAATCCGATTTCTTCCAGGTCGGCTTTGATTTCGTCGGCTTTGAAATTGGGGAGGCCCTTTTTAAAACAATTTTTATGGGACCATTTTTTAAATTTTTACGTAGAATTGAAAAATTTAAACCCTTTTCACAAAATTTAGGAAAATTTATGATATTGTTCTAAGTCATCGGGGATATAATTTAATGAATTCTCCCGTTGGGAAAATTTTAAATTTCGGGGACTTATCATTTATAACCCTTTGACTTTGATTGAATTGGTTTTTCTTTAAACATTACTGGTAAAACGGTTTTTGCGTTACTCTGACTGGGGGTTTAAAAATTTTTGGGGGGTGGCCAAGGGGGATTTGGGGGGGGAGGAGCGAGGATTTTGCGTTTTGAGAACCTGTGAGTTCTTTTTGGGTATTATATCCTTCGGAAAGAAAAATTTAAATTTTGGGGATATTGAAATATTTAAAACGGGGAGGTTTAAAAAATTTTCCTTCGGGTTGTTTTTTTTAGGAATTTGGGTATTCAAAAACCCGGGTCTTCTTTCTTTTTATTCGAGGAATAGCCTGTGACACGAGCTAATTTTATTTATCTAAGCCCTCCATCCCTACAAACGCCTCATCTCATCAGTCGGAAACGAGAACATCACAGCGTGAGTAAAAATCCCCCTTATTTAAGAAGAATTTTTTTTTGACAAGCACAATGGCAAAGAGCTCAGGGGAAAGCAAACTTCTATTTCGTTTAAAATGAAGACGAAGCTTCTTAAGGCTCTTGATCAAAAAACAGAAATGTGTAAAGATTTTGATATTACTAAATTTTGTTTCATAAAGTTCTTGTGAATGTTTTTGTTTAAAAGATTTTATGAAATGCATGCATATATACATATCTATGTAAGTAAAATGTACTTTAATGAACTTCGATTTTGTTGAATAAATGCTTTTTTTTTCTTTTTTGTTTTCCTTTTACACGAAAAATGATTTCATTGCCCTCAGTTTCGTGTTAAACGATTTTCACGGTACATGATAAATATGCATTTGTACAAAAATATCATTTTCCTTTATTACATGAAAACCCACATTTAATGCTTCCATTTAAAATCAACATGTGGACCGAAGTATTAAACGGGAAAGCATTTGTTACCCGAAAGTTGAAATGGAGCCAAATACTTGAATTTTTTTCCAAACAACTGCTGGAAGATGTGCCATTGAACATCTACAGCAAGCATGTCAAACTCATACGATATTACGGGCCACATGGTCTATTTTATAATAAGTTGGGGGCCACATGTTTTCAATTTTCAAAAAATCGATAAAATAAGATTTTTATAGTGTATTGTGCATTTATTAGACTGAATATATTTTAAACTATATTTACGTAGTCGTTTTATATTTCATGTTATTTTTTTTTAAAACTTAAACTACAAATATTTTACATTCTTTATTTTAAAAAATTATAGTAAGAAATTCAAATTAACAATTCTTTTTGGAAGATATTTGACATCGCGTTTTCTTCACAAAGCAAGTCCTCAAGATTTGATTGAAAGTATTGAGCTGATGAAATTTTTAAAATTGACGATAAATGTTGATTGGTTAATCTTGACCTTTCTGAATTGTAGTTATTTTTCAGTCAATAAAATAATTGTCCGCATAAATAAGGGCTTGGCATAACAAATGATAAATTTAGGAAATCGATTTACTCTCTTAGAAACATGTATAAAAATCTTTAATGGATCTTTGCTTTAACAAAGAGAGAATCCCATTGGATTTCAATTGATCTTAGATGTAAGCTTTTATCAACCATTTCAATATCGATAGATAGAGGTCAGGTAAATTGTAACTGAGAGCTTTTAAAATCAGAAAAGCTTCGATTTATAATTCCGTTTCTAACAATTGAATTGAGTGAGCATATTCAGCAAATCATGGGATTGAATCAATAGATATTGAAAAGTGAGACAAGTTTCCTTTTTCTATTTATTTTCGCCAAAGGAATAAGTTTTAATAGTATCCAATGGAGATGTAACAACATGATTTTCGCCTTCAAGTTTAAAATTAAGTTGATTATGAAATGACTTGTAATATCAACTAAGAAAGCCAGGTCCTTTATCCATTGCCCATCTTTTAATTCATAATTTTTGTTTCCCAGAAATTGTAATTTCGTCCAGCAGTTTGAAGAATCGTTTTAACACTTTATAATTTGAAAGTCATTCAACTTCTGTATAATACGGTAGATCGATGTACTCATTTTCTTTATCTTCCAGAAATTAAACAAATTCACGATGATTAAGTCTTGTTCTCAAATATAATTTACAATTTTCGTGACTATTTTTAAAGCATGTGCTATATTTAAAACTTTGGAGCACAGTGTGCTGGTGAATAATACAATGAAACTGTTCAAAATAATTATTACTATGCTGTTTGCATGTTTCTTTTAATCTGGCAACAACTCCTTTAGTAATACCGGTCATGATAGGCGCACCATCATACAAGACAAACCAACTTTTCCACACAATGGTACATTATATTTCTTTAAAACATCTATAAGTACATTCAAAATACCAGCCTCAAGGGTTGCATTATGAATATAAATGATTTCCAAAAGTTCTTCACGTTTTTAAATTAACCTCGCATCCATGAATAAAAAGGACTAGCTGAGCAAAATTTCGAACACCTGTACTTTCATTAATATTGCAATAAAATAGGCTTCAAATGTTGATATTGTTGTGTGTGTGAATTATGCTTATTTCTCAAATTCTCAACTACTTCATCAACTCTGCTAGCTACAATATTTCCACTTAAACTAACACTTTTAATTTGATTTGTTTGTGCTGGACATAATATTTCCGCTGTTTTAAATAAACATTTACTTATAAATTCCCTTTCAATAAATGATTTCGATCTTCTTGCGTGATTAAATGTGATAATATATTTTTACAACATCTGTATAGTCTACAACAAATTTAATAAATACACTTTCTTGTTTTTAAAGAACCGATTTCAAAACAAAAACAATTTGGACTTCTCTTTAAGAAATTTTGCAATATATTTGTCATAGTTTGCTTCATGATTTGTGTCATTATGACTTTTAAGATTACATTCCTCAGCAACTGAAATATAATTTTTAGATATCAAGCATATTTTATTCTTGTTTTGGTCACACAAAATATTGCATTCCCAATTTTCTAGAAAATAACGACGTTCCTCTTGAACTGATCTTTCTTTACTCATAATTCAAATTTTATTACATTTATTATTAGATAACTTTTTAGATTAATAAACATGATTAAAAATCAAAATCCCCCTTTTATTCGCAAACGATATACACTGCCCTTTAACTTATTTTTTTAAACTTTAAAAAACATCTCTCTCTTTTTTGACTGCCTCTTGCTGATCCAAACAGAGAAAGATAAATTAAAGTCGCACACACGAAGAATCGGTATTTATGCGTTCAACTGTTGATAACGACTTCATTCTTTTGGCACGTTAAATTTCACAGATAAATAACGATCACAACAGCAAGCACTCTGATCTGAAGTTTTGAGTGGCGCTACTAGTGCCACACTTAAGCGCGAAATTTGAATCGATGTCATCTTTCAGATAAAACACGCTTATCTAACACAAGTCTTTCAGTGTTGCGATTTTTTTTCTCCCTATCAGTGTATAAAAAAATCGTCACCAAACTTTTCTTTCTAAAAACCATAAGGTAAAAGTAACAAACAGGTGACTTTAGATAAGTTAAACTTTTACATTATAATAAAACCAAAAAAATATTTATCTTATTTTAGTTTCTTATACAGGAATAAGTCTAAATAATAAATTTAAAATTTTAATTTAATTGTAGTTTAAATACATAAATGATTTTTATAAATATAATAATAACATCTTAAAAGATTTCTAATTAAGTCTGACATAAGCACAAAACATTAAAAACACAGTGATCTAAGATTTCACTAATTTTCAACACGGAGCAAGTTCAGAAGAATCTGCAGTTGATGTTCATTAGTTTAGCATATGACTCTTTTACAATTAGATAACTAAGTTATAGCTTTTAGAAAACATTCTTGTCTATCCCCAAATTTTTATATTTTTAAACATGTGTTTACGTGTCAGTTTATAGAAACATGATCTTTTAAATATTTATTTTCACACATAAACAAAGTATTTTAGACTGTAATCGGACTTATACTGTTATTGAGAGACCTGCAATAAAGTATATAGTTCTCTTTAATTTCTAGTCATGTAGGAAAAAATCAAAGTAGCAGCAGAAAAGCAAAGTAATGTTTACTTGGTTTTGTTGTATTATGATTTGATGATGGGAATCTAACAAAAACTAAATTTTAAGAGTTCCAGAATTTCACTATAATATATCTCAGAAGTTTCATTTGCCTTTAAGTTATATATAACTAAAGCCACTTGAGTCAGAAATTAACATTTATATGTAAATTCCACACATAAGTGTGGAATAATGTCTACAAATCAAGCATAAATTAATTATTTTAATTCTTTAAAAAAAATCCCAAAATATTGCAATAAACTCTTCCTTGATTTTAAAAAAATTACATACACAATTAATCTGAAACATTTCTAAAGTTTTGTTATTCTCTAGTGTTTTTTGTACAAGGTAATATTTTATGTATATGCAACCGTTAAAGTGTGAAATCCATTATTTCATAAAATAACTAGGTATTTCATGAAATAACCAGACAAGTCAGTTAAAGTATATAATATTATTGAATTCTATGCTTTAACTAAGTATTCTATATAACGATTACTTGATCGTTAAAGTATGAAATAGGCCTATGGTTTGAGTTTCAAAGCAGAGGTCGATTGAAATGGGAGGGGGGAGGAAATAGGATTATTGCAGTGAAATTATACAAGCAGAAAGCTCACATGGATATCTATGAAATCAGGCAGATACGAATGACCAAGATGGTTTAGGAATCGAGATATAAAGGCCCTGTAGGGGAATACACCGGGGGACCGTCTCAGGATCTGAAAATTAATTTAGTCTATCTCCCAAATATCAACCCCATACCATCAAAAAAGTGGCACCATAGAATTAACATGGGGAAATGATATTTTAGAGTGTAAACCCTCCCCTGCTCCAAGCAGATTACCATTAATAAAGAAACTACGAAGTGAGGGGGAACAGGCCAGATGTTACACATCAAAAATAATTATAAAATAACATTTGAAATTGTTTATTTTTCACTTTAACGGTTCATCATTAGTTATTTCATAAAATAACTAGGTAAAGTATGAAATATTTCATCTATTATGTACTTTAACTGACTTGTCTAGCTATTTCATGAAATACCTAGTTATTCTATAAAATAACTAAATTATACACTTTTAACGATAGCATATACAAAATACAGATATTAATATTTAAAGACAGACAGAAAAGTTAGAAAATAAAACTTTCAGAAATTCCAAAATATATTTTGTATTTACCTATTAATCCTGGGCAAATTATAGGAATATACATATAGAAGGCTGATATATGCTGAAAATGAAATAGGTCGCTAGAGCTCATAAAATCTTTAGCCAATGATTTCTGGCATGCAGTGAATCTTCTGCAAGAAATCACTGGCATTAATATATCTTTTTTTTTATAAGAATTTTAGACAAAATATGATCTCTAACTGTAATTTATTCAGGTAGATTTAATACTAAATTCTCATACAAATTATTTAAGAAAGCCAAATTTAACAATAAACTTCATTCTCAATCAAAACAAAATTAAACTTAAGTATAAAAATTAGAAACCTTCTCAGTTCTTTGCTTCATTTACATGTTTATTTTCCACAAGCAGTATGGTTTATCAAAAATTTAAGACTAGATTTAAAACTCATAGTTAATATAATAAAACCAAGAATCATAATATTACAGAACAAAATAAAAAGAAATGAGAAGAAATTGAAACAATTTGTCTTAATTACTCGATTTCTCTTATTTTAGCAATAAAAAAAAAAACCCACTTAAATTTACACTTTTAAAATGACAAAAATCATCAATGTCAATGAATATTCAATCAAATGTAGAAATTCCTATTAAATTTAAAGAGCAAGATAAATGACAATAGGTAGCATATCATGAACTACAAATTTAAGCATATTCTTTCTGATTGATTCCTTATTAAAGTTGTTCCACAAAGCAGCATGAGTGGTATTGGTGATGGAACTCATAATTTTGAACCATGATCAAGTTTTGAACCATGACACCAGAGCTGGTACCCCACTCTCTTAACTTCCACACCATGCCAAAAAGAAGACTTTGAACCCCTCAGCAGATTTAATACCCATCAACTCTACAAGGTGGGTCTTTAGTAAAATCAGGATTCAAATTCATGACTTAAAAAAACAGCCAAAAGTTTGCAACCAGGACCATTCAAATATTGTGGCCTCTTCCTGATCAAAAGAGTAGAATAAAATAATATATTATGTTCAAGAAACAAATATTGAAATTGATATGCCATAAAATCCGGCATATAATGTGCACTTATACTTTCACACAAGCTGCATTTTTTAATTTTTAGGTATATTTGATACATAACCCAGTTTTTTAAGAAGAAACTTGAAATGTACATATGCAATACTATTGTGTTTTGAAGTCATTTATTCGAGGTATTATCCCAGGCTTTGGAAAAAAATAGTACACTTCTAGTACTACAACCCTTTAAGCTCATAAGGAATGACATTTCTTATAAATAAACAGTGTTTTGATAAATGTAGAACCCTAATTTTTTTTTATGATCATCTCTTTTATTATTCTTAAAGCTATCATTTTTATACTTGGCATATATACTGCCCACCTATAAATTTCAATCTTATTTTTTGTGTTAAAAGTTGTGTTATATGCCAGACTTTACGGTATATATATTCTAAGTTATCTGTACCTTCATAAAAAGTTGCCAACTCAATGACAGTAACAATTATATTCATAACTGTTATGGTCATAATCAATACAAAGAATTTTTAGATAAAATTAATATTACTCGCAAAAACAAGATAAAAATTTGTATAACCAATAGAGCTTTGCAGAGTATGACATTTTTTAATTTTTATAATTGGAAAAACAACATATTTCTACAGAAATTCAACACTTCAATTTTTCTAAAATTTAGCACCACAGATTCATTTTTCTAGCCCCTCCTCAAAATGTGCTTGATAAGGAAAAGAAAAACATAATAATCAGTAAAATGATATTTAAACATAAAACATGTAAATCTCCAGCTATAAGGCATAATTGCTCTACTGCACATAAATGGATTAGTTCTATTTTTTTTTGAAAAAGCTAAAAATTTGTAAAAAAAACATACCAAGTGCTACTGAATAATGAAATTGAGGGTGCAGATAATTAAAAAGTTTTGTAACATAAATGTACTGCTATTTAAATTGTCAAATCAGAAACAAAAATATTCTTTTGTACAAAATTCAAACAATATGTATTTTTTTTCTTATTATGTGTCAAAAATTCAGTAATTAATTGGTGTTTATATTATAAGTTAATGCTTATTTCATTTGGCTGTCTTAACAAAAAAGGTTAAAAAAAAAATAAAATTTTAAAAAGTTTTTCATTCTGAACTGAAAAGTTTGGGATATTAATGTCACAGTTTTGGAAGCTATTGGGTGACAACAATTTTTTAAACCTTTTAGTCAAATGAAAGGACAGCCCCCGGGGCCAAACACCTTCACCTTCCCCAGTGAAGAAGTTTTAAGTCTCACCAGATTTTAAACATCCCCTTCTACAAAAGCCCTTGGGTAGCATTGGGGGAATAAACCCTAAAACTGAGAAAAAAGAAGGGCCAAAATTTTTAAAACCCCCATGACTATTTTTTTTCCCACGAATTTTTAAACATTAATAATGTATTTGGAATTTATCATCCAAAAGAGAACATATTTTAATACACTACTAATTTCTGTTTCAATCAATCTATTATTTTAGGTCAGAATAGATTCCACACAAAGGAAATATTTTTAATATTTAACCTTTACAATGTTAGTTACCAATTCAATTCTCTCTTACAATATTAAATCGACATTTTTAAAATTTATTAAATTATTCTCATTTATTCACTAATGAAAATTAATTTTTCTTCCTTTAAGATTCATTGAATTACAAATATATTAAAGTAAATGTTATTTAATCATTAGTCTATAATGTGCTAACAAGAAACATTCTTACAGTTTCTCAAGTCAAATTATTTTTTCCCACCGAAAATTTTGGGTAAAATCCTAGAACAGCACACTACTGTATTTGGCAACAAAAATTTTTCACCAAATGGTGCCAAGGATAAACAGCTTTTTTAAAAAGGGGTTCGGGGCGAAAACAAAGGGGGAAAAAATGGGGTTTTTCTAAAGGGGAGTAAAAGGAGCAAAAAACATTGAAAAAAAGCGTGATTTCCCTAAAAGGGCCCCAACACGGGAAAAGCGTCAAGATAAAAAATAAGAAATTAAATACAAATTCTTTCCAAGTTTCGGACATTCATACCAAGATTCTATCAATCCTTCTTCGTATAAAAACAATCTTTACTTTCTTACCTTCTTTTTTTCTTACCTTTTTAATTTCTCCCCCAAAAAAGCATAAATTATTTTTTACATTTTAGACATCCATACCCAAAAATTTTTAATCCCGTTCCCCCATTCATTAAACAATTCTTTCTTTCTTACCTTTTTTATTCCCAAAATTTAAAAAAATTGTTGAAACTTCAAAAAAAAGCTTTTTTAAACCCGAAAAAAAGGCTTAAAACCTTTTTAACATGACCCTCGAAAAAAAAAGACAAATGTTCCTCCGAAAACTAAAAAATCTGTCCAGTAGGGTTACCCACTTTTTACTAAATTTTGCAGGCCAAAATTTTTTGGGACCAAAATTTTGGCCAAACCAAAAAGGGGTTTTCCCTCAGGATCCACCCAACTAACATGATGAGCTAAAAGCAATGAACTTCCAATTCTGAACCACCATCAGATGATAAAAGATTTGATCTTGCAGTTCACCCCTTCTAAACTTTGATCCAAATACTCTGTGAAATTTTGAAGCACAGTTGAATTTAACATACACCAGTTCTTTTTATACAAACATATAGCCCACACCAATTTAACCACTTGTCTAATTAAAAATGTATTCATATTTTTAAAGGTAATACTCAAAACATATCTTTCACTTTCAGCCTACACTAACGTAAAATCATGTTTTTTTGTTTGACATGTATATTGTACAATATGCCTCCCTCCTTTTATTATCATAAAACAATTATTCGCAGAAAATAAACGTGTTTGAATGTTGATGAAAATCAAATAAGTAATTTCTGTTTAATATTGAAACAAGATACTTATTAGTTTTAGAAATCATAAGAAAAAAAAAAGAAATCATTCTGACCATACATGCTATGATTGATCTTATAGTAAGAAGTTTAAAAAAACCCCGTTATCTCCCCCCAAAAAATGAATGCCCCTTATTCTTTTTAGCTGTTTAAATTCCCTTTTACTGAACTAAATTCCAAAAAAAATTTTTTAAAAAGTATTTTCTTCCTTTTCTTGTTCAGATGTGCACTAATTTCTTCCATAAAAATTTTTCCACACAAAATAAAATTAAGATTATAAAATGCTCATTCAAAGTCTACATAAAGGGCTTATAAATATCAGTTTTAAAAAGCCTTTTAAAAAATTTTTTTTAAAAATTTTTTCCCCGTTAATAGCAAAAAAAAAATCTTTTCACCACTTAATTTAAATTAAATTATACTATACCTGATACAATTATCAGGATCAGAATCACAATCAGTATTACATTTGAATCTTTCCCAAGCAAGCCATCCCATAGGCGGTGTATGAGCCAAGCCATTTTCCAAACAAGCAACAAAAGAAATGTGAACCAAAAATGAACATAGATATATATAAACAATTATACAAGTAACATCATTGTAACACGTATTAAAAATCATATTAGATAGCATATGACTCAGAATTTAATATTTGGGTATAAGAACAAATTATTTTCCTGTATTCGTATAAAGTATTCGTTTAAATTAATAAATATTGACGGAGTTCTCTTATATCGAAAGTCGTTAAATAAAAAAGGGACTTTTTAGATGAGGGAGGGGGGGAAAGGGAAAAGGGGGGTGACATTCTCGGGGGTTTCAAAAGCTTAAAATTTCTCCCAATATCCGGGGCTTTTTCTTTGAATAGATGCCAATCATTCATTTTTGCGGAGCGTGGAACTATTCACTTTTTTGGGTTAAAACTGGATTCTTATCGAAAACATAAAAAAAATATATATAACCATCTTTTCCCAAATAGCAAGTTTAAAAAACATGGAACAAATTTATTTAAAATGAAATCAAATAATTTATTTGTTCATTAATTTTTTGAATAAAAGTTGAAATATGTAATTGCAGTGGTAAGTAATACGATTGCCAGCAGAAAGCGCTTACATTATTGTTTATGATTGTTTTTTGAAGCTCCGGGTTTTTAACGAAATGATACTGGATTAATTTAAATAATACTATTATTCATGACACGGAAATTCAAAAAAGAAGCAGCTCTCCTCTATTGTACATTTTACAGATGTTACGAATAAGTATTTTAAATATAACCGTTTGATTTAGTCGGATCTTTCAAAAACATTATTACTATAAATCGAAAGGGTAAGTTTTTTGATACAGAATAAAAAGTGTTTACTAAAGTGATTTGAAATGATTATTTTCGTATTTAGTTTTCTATTCTACAAAATACAATGCTTATTTATAATTTTAGATATCTTGTGCACTGAATATTCATTGATAGATTTTATTAAATCGGTTATTTGTTTCGCTCATTCTGTGGGTCATCAAATTACATTTTAATCGTTACGTAATCGTAAATACTTGTTTTATTAATAACAATTCAATATGTATATATATTCATAATGATACAAGTCGAATGATGGATTGACCGGAAGCTATGGTTTTCACTCTGACAATGAATCGAGTTTCTCTGATATTTTTGTTTAATATAAATGGAAAATTTTTAAAGGCTTAATATTTTATCATTTTATATCAAACTCTCTCTCTCTGTAAAAATAAAAGAGCAGACTTCCAAAATTAACTAGAAACAATTTTTTTCTCATACTTGAAAGCTAGATCAGATTATAAATTAAACTCATTTTCAAACGGAAATTAGTTTATATCCTTCCATAGTATAATCCTATATTTACGCATATAATGCATAAACTCGACTCAATCTGTTACTAAATTTATGCCAAATAAAATAATGAAAAAGGGGATTTCAATTACATGTTACTGCTAAATGTAATACATATTTGTGGAAGCGTTCTTTTTTTTTTTTTTCCTAATTAAATTTGAGTTTGAACAAGACAAAAATTGAATTACATACTGCCTGTGTTATAGCTTTTATTTAAATGGAATAAAAAGCCTAAATTCTACACGCAATCAATTTTCTTATAAAGAGAAAGTTAAAAATTCACAAATTTAGAAAGCAAAATTTTGTTCCAAAAAAACCATAGGATACTCTCTTATGGCCTCTTC